>CAEFZX010007603.1:0-49531 GCA_903066825.1 Alfaro cultratus | reverse complement strand
TACTAAAAATATTTAATAATTTAGTTATTTTCAGATAAAAGGTTGAAAGTCTTCCATATTAACTAATTGTTTTATGGAATTTTCTTTTAAACGTAACAATTTTTAATTTGAAAACCAACCAAAAGTCTCAAAAATATCAACAACAACAAAAAGAAAAACATCTAAAAGTTCCCAGCTGCCCTGGGAATCCTTTCAGTCTTATCTGTGTTTTCTCCAAAGTGAACCACACCCTTAAGATTTTAACACGGGCTTTAATCCATGTGGAGAAAGACCTTCTTTTTCTGCCTCGCTCCATGTGTAATCTACCGTTTTTAAGGAAATTACCTCCATGTGTGCTACTGCCACTGACAAGAGCAGTAGGTCCAACTATTAATGGTTTGTCAGGACGTGCAGCTAAACAAACAACTGCCAAATCTAGCTAATCCTTTGCTTGCCCTCAGCGGTCTACATAAGCTGTTACTAGATGTTAGTACATCCTTCAGACAGTAGCAGCTGGGCTGCAGTGGCATTAATGCCTATGGTGGCTACTGTTCAAATTTCACACGAGTCATACCTGAACACTGCATTTCTGCTTCATGGAGACACAGTGGAGTTGTGTTATAATCTTTCGTTTTGCTAAGTAAATATTTGAATTTTTAAAGAGGCAATTGCGTAATGGTAAACAACTTAAAAAGAAAACTTTTACAACTCGGATCTGTAAAAAGAAAACTGTCTTAACATGAGCTTTATTTTATTTTTTGCACAGTGGATCGCAAAAGTGTTTATACTCGCCAAACATTTTCACATTTTGTTATTTTTTCTTTTTAACAAGTCCTCTCCTGCAGCGTGGAAATGTTGTCAGGGTGCCAAGGCGTCTCCTTGGCATTCTGACACAAAAACAGATTTACTATTTCGCTATGATTCTTCACTTGAGAAAAAAAGAGAAAAAGGCAAGTAAGAGGTCGGGGTAAACAAGCTGAACGGGAAAGACGGATTAGGAAGAGGGGAGAGAAAACAAGAAAACAACCCAGAAGTCTGCTTCTACACTGGCAGAAAGAGAGAAAAAACTGAGAACCAGGAAAAATATATGCACATTTGACAACAACATCACAGAAAAGCACATTGTACTGATTAATATGATTTAGAGGCAAGTGCCTCTGCAAACAACTGAATCCACCCCTGAGTGAACACCTGTTTGTGTGTGCGTTTTAGCATTTCTCACCATGTAAGGCCCGTTTTTCCAACAAATATCTACATTATGAGGACCCACTACTCCTGAAGGGGCCCCAAGCCCAGGCCCCAGAAGAAGAAGTGCTGTTATAGGGTTATGCTTTAGGTTTCCAAACTGTATCAAGCCTGTAACGTCAAGGAAAGTGGGAAAATCAAAGCACTGTAAATATTTTCTGGACACACTGTAGATCCAGAGCGACTGGATCTAATGCTAATGATGTGGTGTGGACACATGAGAGGGTTATCAGCCATAAAACTCAGAAGACTAAGCTGACTGAGCAGCCAGAAATCCAGGTCATTGTAGTTTATGGTCATTTTGGTCATTCGGTGAGATAAAACAAGGTCTAGGTGATCGCTAGAGATTTCTTTTTGTGATCAAATTATGTTCAAAGTCTTCATAATTATTTTTAATTGATCCCTTTTACCAATGCACTGCACTGGTAAAAGGGATTTTTTTAAGCTAAAAAAAAAACAAACAAAAAAAAGTTTTTTGTGGATAATAATGAAAAAACTGAAACTTTTCTAAACAGGGTCAGACATCCTGTAATTGAAAAAACACAACAAACTTAAGTTTTTCTTCTCTTTCCTTTTGTATCGGCTTCTTTGGGATATCAGCCTGTGATAAAACACGTGAAAGGTTGACAGGAAGAGGGCGAGAGAGTGAACAGACAGAGACAAAAACACATGTACCGTGTGTTTCTCTATGCCAGGGAATAAAATATGGGGCCCGAAACCTGTGTGACTTTGACTTTGTGTGTGTGTGTATGTCCTGGCACGTGTGAGGTGGTGTGTGGGCGTCGAGCGGGAGAGCTCATAAAACCCATGATCACACTGATGAGGTCACAGGGAGTGAAACCGGAGAAAGCCTTTCATTTCCTGTCTCATTCCATCCTTCTTTCCCCAAACTCCATTCATCCATCTCTCCCGCACACCTCTGTCTGCTTTACTCCTGTTTTTCACTTGCAATGTCAAAAGCCAAAATCTTTTTCACCCCGCTGGCTGTCTGGAATTCTTCACCGTGTCACCTAACACTGGAAAATAAGTAGTATGGCCGGGTTTTTTTTTTTATTTTAAATTTGCCTGAAGTTTTCTGTCAAGTTTAAAAAATGAGGCAGGGCATGTTAGTTTTGGTTTTCTCATTAAATCTCTCTTGTAGGTTGCACCACTTACAGTATATGCATTCACAAATGTAAGAGCAGCGCCAATTTTTCTCATATTATGTCCTCCTCTGCTTCTTTTTATTGAGCATCTAGGGAATAAATAAAGATTTAAATAAGAATAGAAAAAGGTCACAATATCTTGAAACAAATTGCTGGGATAGAGACGTGAAATGACCCTGAAATGAAGCTTTGTTGAATAAATAAAACCTATTAGAGGTTTTTTTTAGATTTTTTAGGGGTATGGTGAGATAAACTGAGGTCTTCACGCCGTTTTATTTAGCAAATTCTAGCTGTTTGAATCTTATTTGTTACTCTGACTACACATAATGGCTAAATTAGAGGAGCAGTTATTTTTTGCAGCAACTTCCTGACTCATGACAATCAACACATTTCTGCATTTCTTGAATCTCATCATGTTTGTTTGAACATGATGATATTTTGAAGAGTGGCTAAGAGAGTGTTAATTGATCCTGGAAACTTAAATCAAAATAAAAATTAAGCATAAATTAAAAAAATTGCTCTAGTCAAATATATTTCATTTGGATATTTATTTTGAGAAAAATAAATATAAACGGACCAAACTTATATAGTGCTTTTCCAATCATTCTGCGCTTTACAATAGAGTCACATTCACCCACAGATATGCAGATCGGTAGGAAATTTGGGGTTAGGTGCCTTGCCCAGGGGCACATTGACATGTTGCAGAAGGAAGCTGGAATCAAACCTACAACCTCCTGATCACAAGACAACTACTCTACCCACACAGCCACAGTCGCCCCACACTAATAAAAGATGTCCTGGCTCTTCACTACATTACGCTCACCTTGAAGGTCTAAAATGTTACTATTATTATTGTAATTGTGGCTAACCATAACTTATAGTGTAATTAACAACACTTTGAATTTCACAAACCACACAAATTTGTGAAATAATTAAGTCATTTGTTACAACTTCAACATCTATGTCAATGATATATTTTTTTAAATTTACTGTTAAGTTATCGAGAATGAAACACGTCTTTAATTTCTCTATTTAGATGAATCGTGGCAAAAAGGTATGGCGTTGACGAAAGAAATAATGTGTTACCAAAACTAAACTACGCATGAGAAAACTTGTCTTACAATTACATTCTGGAAAAAAACACAAACACATCCAACCAACCTCCCAATGGGAAGCAGCTTCACTGAAAGATTAGACATATTATTGAACTATCTACTGTTTGTCAACAGGATTAAAACATTTACAGGATTAAAACATCTGTTAAAAAATACACTTCGGTGACCAATTGATGTCATTTATCCCAGCTCACTCTGAAAGTCTAAAAATGTTACTATTATGTTTTGTAAGTAGAGGACTAATACCACGTTTTTCTATGCTAAATTCATATACTCTATGTTTTAATTTAATTTCCTGATTTGATTTTTTAATCCAAATATTTTAAGAGCATTTCTTTAAAAAATTGTCTTAGATATTTACTTCGTGTTGCTTTAAGAACTGGCCTGGGAAATGTGGGATCAACAGCATAAACTATTTTCTCCACTGACTGTTTGCGTAGCAGGATGCAGTCACCAGCCGTGGGAAGTTTTCTCTTTGTGTAAAAAGGTGAAATGTTTTCTATTCCCCGATTCTGATGCTGGAACGTAACAGAAAAGACAGCTGGGAGCCCCGAATTGGAGCTTGGGATGTTTGTGCTGTTTCAACAACATAACATTCGGAAAACTCTAAAGAGCCAGTGTGCTTCACGAGAAGTTGAGAGGCAGGATTTATTGAATATTTTTGCTTACCCATCAATTTGTTCAAATTTCATCTAAAACTCCAGAGCGCACCTGAGCTCACGCTGCAAGAGCCGTGAGCCAAAAGGGAGCAGCGGATAACAGACAGATACAAAACTCCTCCTGCAGTCAGTCTGCTTCTTATCACCGGCTCATTACTGGAAAAGTGTTTGACAAAAACGCCAAGGGCCAGCAGTAGCTGCCTACCAGATTGCCTGTCACGTCTGTGGGCTCACGTTTGGTAGAGGGAGGAAGCAGGAATGGTGCTGAGGGAAGCTGTGTCGACTTGGACAAACACCCACGTTTCCCCCAAAACAACAACACTGGGAGCTCTTAAGCTAGAGTGTCTGGAAAAAAGGTAACAGAAAGCTGAGGAGAGGTATTATTAAATCTGAGACAAAACAAAAAAAAAAGTTTTAAAAAGCAGTTCACGAATGAAAGGACGCACAAATCTTCTCCGATTTTTACTTAAAACTATCAGCGGCACTAGAAGCTATTTCTTTGTGTTCGTGCATCTCAAATATATTCCATTTGTTTGCCCAAAGGAAGATGATGAGCATAAACAGTGAGGTACTCCGCATTCACTGTAATGTTTGGCAAAGAATACCTAAGGCTTACCGAGAATCATATTTTCTGTTTTCTTTTTTTTTTTTTACTCCGGTTTCATAAAAACAAAGAAATTAGATCATGTGGATGGGGAGTCTGGGATTAATTTTGAAGCAGCTGATTAGGGCGTTTGTGTATCGGAGGATAATTGTGTCTGGGATGTTGCCTAAAAAGCCTTCAGGCTTCGCTACAGTCAGAGAGTCAGAGACAGAATCGTCTTCTGTGATGCATCCTCCTCCCCCCCACCCGCTCAATCAAAGCCACATGCCCCCACCTATTTTATCTTTACATATTTTTCTCTTTTTCTGTAATCAAAACTTGGACTAAAAGTTTTTTTTGTTTGTTTTTTTTGCTGCATCACATAAATTTTCTCCCGTTCAACTCAAGTTTGTTGTTTCATACCAACTCAACCCTATTAACCTGTTGATCTTCCAAATTATCAGAACTTGCTTAAAAGCTGGGTATGGAACCGGCTAATTAAAAACATAATAATAACAATAATCCAACAAGAGCAGCGCTCAAATATTCAGCCGTAATTAAGCCAAAAGCTGTGGTCATGGAACAACTCACTAATGCAGTAGATATTTGAACTTTTATGTCTACTTTTTTTTACCGTGTCTGGGGAGAGAAAATCTTGGATCGGTTCAAACTGGCGCACCTGATTTTTTTGAAATCTCAGTGAAGTTTAAACTGAATCCATATTTCTAAATACACCAGAAAAAGCCCAAAAGCAATGTGATGTCAAGGGCCATGATGAGTGCACATAAACTTCAACTCAACTCCACTTTAATATCTAATCAGCACTGAATGGCGAATGAGATCAGAAATGGTAAACAAGGAGTAAAGAAACATATTTATTGGCTATTTACTGAGAGTATTACAAAACTAAACAGAAAAAAGGAATCAAGACTACGATGTTTTGTTCCGCGTGAGTTTGTGAATACTAATCTCAATTACACTCAAGCATCATATTTAGTAAACTTATGCCAATATAGTTCAAGTAAGACACTGTTAGCATCACAGTAACGTGCTAATTATAAAGTTCACCTGTCATCTGACTCACTAACCAGTGTATTTAGCTAAACTTGTGCTAAATTATCAACCATTGTGAATCACAGCCGCCACCAACAGGCACTGAAATACGCAACGATTGTAAAACATCTCGAACCGTTCCCATAAATAATATATATTAGCGCTACTCAGAAGCAGCAAGCCACTTTGTGTCCAACGTTTCTGTAAACATCTGGAGATAGTTTGTCTCTCACACTGGTTTGTGTGTAACTTCAAGTGACAGGCACAGTCCAAGTGTAGAGTATTCTTTAAAGGAACCGCTGAATCTACTGGAGGACCCTAATCAGGTCCAGCCCGATGCGTCCCCTCTGAGCGTCGACGTTGAGGACCCGGACCTCCACCCTCTCCCCGGGGCCCAGTGCCAGGCTGCGGCGGCGTTGACTGGCGGGCAGCTTGTCTAGGGTGATGTGGCTCTTATGGATGAGGCCGGCGCGGCCGACGCCGATGTCTACGAAAGCTCCGAACAGAGTTGTGTTGTCCACTCGGCCTGTGAGCACGGCACCGACCCGCAGATCGTTCATCGACACGATGCCCCGCTTAAAGTCTGCCTGCCCAAAATCTGCCAAAAAGAAGGAAGTCAAAGGAGAGGATGTAGAAAAGCTGGCACACTTGTAGGAGGTGGGGCCAAATAAGTGTAGCGGCTAGTCAAAGTGTGTGACGAGGGATGGGGGGGGAGAGGGAATGAAGAAAAATAATAGATACCACACAATGCCATGGGTAACCCAACACCTGTGTCTACACACTTCTACATTTCTCAGCATTCTGTTCATCCGTACTTTCCACCGAGCCAGGCATAGGATCTGTTTTCCTTTCGGTATCATTAACACAAACAATGAGGGCTTGCAATCCAGGAAATAGCCAGTACAATTATTCTCCCTCAAACCCCTGATTTTATGCGGTAGCTTCAGCCCATCTGTTTATTCAGCTGAGCTCTGGCTAGGAGGCCAAGTAAAGTGTACTGCAACCGAATAGGGCCAACCCCAAAGTGAACCTCTGAGTTGCGCTCCTTAATTTTTTTTTTTTTTTTGGAGAGTTGGCCGATGCTAAGTGGCCGGACAAATCCAAATCCAAATCCATAGCTAAAAAACATGAAAGTATTTGCTTTGTTATTGAGTGTTGCAATAAATGCCTTTGAAATAACTCACCTACTATTTATTTCTCACAATCTGAGCGTAAAATAATATTTAATATTTTTTTTTTTTATTGAGTAACAGCAGGACTAAATCGGAGGTTGTTTATGTGTGCCTGAGCTCAAGAGCCTGAAGCTAAGCAGAAAAACAGCTTTTGCTGCATTTGCGCTTGCGGCACACTCCGTCCAGCAGCAGAGTCTGCTGGACCCATCACACGCTGTCAGAAAGACACCGACTGGACTGTTGGGTTGCAGAGAGGAAGCCGCAGCACTGTCAGAACCTATCGAGTTACGCTGCCAAGACAAGGCTATTATAGTCCAGGCTAGAAAAGTCAGTCAGTGTGTGTTATAACTAGCAAAACATTCACAAAGGAGGACAAATACGGCTTTGACTTTCTGTTAGCTGGTGGGGAGCTGTAAAAGACATTAAGACAGAAAGATGAGAGACTAGCAGAAGTTACTCTGACGGCTAGATTGCAGAAAAGTGACAATCAACTTTTGTACGATCCAGCATAGAGGTTTCTGTGCCCAGAATTGAGATTTTGAACAGCAGAACTGTTGGGAGAAAGTCCAGCTCAGTTTGTGACAGTTGCAAATAACAAAAAAAAAAAAAAAAGGCATTTATTGTGTGAAGCAGGCTAACATAAAGTTCAAACAAACACTATTATTTATTCAGATCTTTTTTAAAAATGATTTTGACTATGTCGCTACTGCAAATTGCTGGTAAAGACATCAATATTTTTGGTTGGTTTGGTTTTTATTGCCTGTCTCCGTGTTGCTAAACAAGCTGAGTGAGTTGTGTTAGTGTGAGCAGAAAAACACTTACTTTGTCGTATGTCAAAGCCTGGGGGCTGCGTCAGGCCATCTATGATGAGTTTGAGATTCTCAGGGGTGGTGTCCACTTTCTTGGCCAGTTCCTCAATACAACTCGTGTTAACCTTGCTCTCCACACAGTGTTTCAAACCTGCACTGCCTATTTGGTCCACAATCCCACCCACAAGAGACAGAAACCTGGATAGAAAAGACATAAGGACAAAACAATGTGATTAGTGCTTAATAAATTGGATTTGTGATTCAGTCTTGGCTCCTACAGGATGAGAACAAATTTAATTGAACAAAAAAAAAGTTCAATTGTCTTATTATTTCTTATTTACCCTGAAGATGACTGAAAAGGTGGGATAAACCCTGGGCATGTCGTCTGTCCGTCACAGAGCAACACTGACACACATGAGACAAGCAACCATGCACACACATCGCAATGAGCAAAAATTTCCCCGTTGGGACAATCTAGTGTCAATTCTAAGGTTCGTAGCTCAAAAAAATATAAAAATTGAGAAAAAAACCTTTGCTGTCATATTCCTCCATTAATCTACTCAAATCAGCTGGATGAACAGATGAAATACAGTTTTCTGTTCGTTTCCACTGAGTTTCATTTTTTAACCCTCTCAGGCTCAAATTAAGTTCTAGTTGCAGGAAAAATCTGATATTTGGAGAAATTGTAAATCTGCAACATCTGCCTGGAGAGGGTTAAACATCTCAACGAAACTGAACGTTTCTTACTTTGACTGTTCCCTGCAATAACACCTTCTTCCCTGGAGAGTATTGCTGTCAGTATCACCTGTTGAAGCTTAGAAATAATCTGTTCACTGATCAGCTTCTTCTTTTTTTTTTTTTTTTTTGAGTCTCCAACTGGCCTGCAATGGGTCATGGCTGGTCAAGCTAAAAATTTTAAGATTTCAGTTGCCAGTCGATTTCTTGGTGCATCTCTAACTGTTGGACATCTTAAATGTTCAATAAGTAGTGATGAAGAACATATTGTTCATGAGAAAGTCTCTATTCTTAAAACAGGATAGGAGGTTAGGCTTAGCTTTGTAAAGCTGCAGCAGAACGATCACTAAGACTTCTACAGCAAACTCCTTTGTAGGAGATGTTTGTTCAGTAGTACTAAACTTGGACACCTTGTTTAGTACAAGGTGTGCAAAGTACAACTTGTACTAAACATGGACACCTTGCAGCAGACAGAATGACTGCCAAAAATGCTTGAGATGGTGAAGCCAAAATGTAGACATTAACCTCCTGAAGTGCTGAACCATGAGAAGGATTTACAAACGCCAGAAACACCTGATGATAGAAGATGAAGTTTCTAAAACCATGTATCCATCCCTGAAGTGAAAGCCCTTAAGCATTTCGAGAATCTCGTTTTATGCAAAAAAAAAAAGTAGAAGTGAGGCGACTGTAACAAGCCCAACACTTCCTGTACGCTCAAATATTTCCTCTCCTAAAAAACCAGGAAGGGAAGTTAAATAAAAAGACTTAAATCAACAGAAATAGGCTCCCACTGAAGGGAAATCCAGTTAAAGAGGGAGAGTGTTAGTAATCATCAGCTGCTGAGGCGCCTTTCCATTTCCAAAAACACATTTTATTTATGCCTTGGTAAATCAGGTGCATCCACAACGGGCTGTAAACGCCCTGACACCTAGTCTCTGGACACTGCCTCCGCTGTGCTGGGATTGGACACCGAACCTGCCAACCCGCGCGCTTGTATAACTTTATCCAACCATGATGTCTCACACCATAATGTCTAGACGGTCGCTCCAAGTTAGAGCTTGAAATATAAATCCAAACTAATTAGCTGCTCTGCAAGTTAAACAGACAGAGTGACAAAGTGTCCCTATATCCAAAGTAGCACAAAGAAGTAATGGAAGAATGAGATAAGTGTGGCTGTGGGAGGATTGTGCGCACACTGCGTATATTATTTACAGCGGACACTGGGCACAGCTGGTGATGGACGTGAATGCATGTGTTCATTTGTGGACCAGTGATGGATGTCGCTTACTGGTAGACTGACGCCAAAAAGACTCCGCAGCTGTCCGCCCTGTGATGGACGGAACAGGTGGACGCACACATATATACGTACACACAAAGTTGATTCATGTACAATGCTCCTCAGAAATGCTCAATTGGCAGGAGAGGGGACAGTGACTGTGCTGTGCACAAAGGTTTCTATGAGTCACTTGTGAGCTGAGAAGGCTCGGCGACTGAATTTCAGTGCCTGGTGGAGGGGATTCGAGCTGAATCTATCTGTCAACATTGGTAAGCCACATGACTAAAAAATAGTTAGCAGAATATGTGCCAGAAATGGCTTAGCGCTGAAGAAAAAAGAAAAATCGAAGACCTCAGGACCGAGCTGTGTCTAACACCGAGGTGAACGCTCATTTATCTGTCTAAGCTTCTCATCTTTCCCCAGACAGAAAGAGAAATGGCTTCATCTTGATGGCTTAGCGAGTGGGAGACGGAGTCAGGGACGATAGCCAGGGAGGGACAGGAAACTGAATATGTATGTTTGAAGCTCAGCAGGGCACATTTTGTATGTCTCAGTCGATTTATCTCAAGAAACACAAGATCGGTATTAAATTTAACAGCACATGGTTATTTATTTTAGTCAGACCCTATTTTTCATGAACTGTTATTTAGTTTTTAGTCACCTCTAGTCATTTTATTAAAATAAAAATACCAAAAATTATAGCTCAGTCTTGCCCGTCAGAGTCATGTGAGTTATCTTACACAACTGTACTTTTCGCAATAGGATTTGGATGTGAACTGTTTACAAATTACACACAGCATTCCTTATAAAGTAAAAAATGTGAGTCGTAATCTAAGCAGAGCAACAATCTAACTTGCAAGATTTCTTCAGTGTGTCATCAACTGTGAAACATTCTCATACTCATTCCTTCAGGCTAGTTCTTGGTGTTTTCTTGAATTGGTCCAAAAGCGTCTGGCTTATGGGTTTATTAAACTTTTCAGAAAAATTGAGTCCAACATCCCGCCTTTGCTGTTGAGAAAATTATAATAGGGAAAAAAAGGAAGAAGAAAAAAAACAACAGAATTGGCCCCCAAAATTTAGGACATTGTATAACTTTAATATCCAAAACCCATCTTATGTTTTGGATCTAGAATGATGAACAGATTCACTTTCTCAAAAAAAATTTGCCTACTTTGTTTCTTCAAAATATTGGGTGTTTAATTTGCAGAAGAAGTGAAAAATAATAATTCTTCTTCAAAATCTAAACACAATTATGCACATTTTATTTTAAAATATATATAATTTTTTGTGTCCTGGCACTACTGCTTGTGATTTGTGCAAAACGTTTGGATGACACTTGTCTCGCTGCCGACCATGAGCAGAATCTCCACTTGAAAAACAAGACCTCCACATCGTGGTGAGGACAAAGAATCACTCACTTCCTGACCTTTAAGAAAATTAGGTCCCATTGATTACTTTTCCAACTTGCCCCACCTTCCCACATGTCTAAAATGTTCTCTAATTGGATTTCTCCTCTTTCCAGCAACTTCAGCTTGTTTTCATTTTCGGAAAATAAAAATATGTTTGGTAGTAGTTCTAGTTGTACAGACGAGGTTTATTATTTTAGATGTTTATTGGCCTTTATTCAATAGTAGATGGACAGGAAGAAGGGCAAATGCAAGAAGAGGAAGACATTCAGCAAATGGTTCAGGGATGGGAACTGAACCGGGGAAAACTGCATTGAGGACTGTTGTCTCTGTATGTGGTGGAGTTTTTTAAATACAGTTTTCCTCCAAAAAACTGGGAGAAATATTGTGTTAACTAAATTTATACTCAAAGGAGACAATATTTTTCACCACAATCTAAAGGTATATTAGTACTGTGATACATATAATATTTTGCAAAAGAATTCAAAGCCAATAGACAACTAGAACAACAGTCTTTGTATTGAGATATTACACATAAATTTAGTTGGCAGTTCACGATAAAAATGCTTTTAAGTTCATGGCTGACACTGTAAAAGATTGTTTGTGTTAAACTATTTTCATCCCCTTCCTGTCATATTAGCAAGATTTTCTCAACTGCTAATCTAAAAAATGATAAACATCCAAATAGATACAGAGAGCAGAATATCAGTTTTCAAGTAAAATCTAAGAGAAAAAAAAGGCCCAGATGAGTGATAGCGGCTGCTGCCAATAAGTGTGCGTTCCCATTGGTCATCTCATTTTTCAGCAATGTGTGTTAGTATTTAAGGGAGACTGGAAATCCAGAGGCTTGCACAGCTATTAGCCTTAACAATTATTACCACCATAGTGAATGTAGGTGGTGTGTGTGTGTGTGTGTGTGTGTGTGTGAGAACAGGGGGCTGGAGCTGGGTGGGCAGTGATGGTAGATTTTATCCAGGCGCAGAGCAAGGACCCGCTCTGCCTTGTGTTGGAGAAATATCGGGCCCCGACTGTTACTTATCAGGGAAATATTCAGCAGACTGGTGCCAGATTACTACTACTATTACTGCAACACTGGATCTGACTCAAAAAGTTTTTGAGACAGTCTGTTAACAGATATATTAAAAAAGAAAATGTTAAACTCCCTTCTCTTCTGAAAATAAATATTAACAATCCGAAGAGTGAGGCTTCACTTCTTGCACAAGCAAAACGCAATTTATAAATTAAAGGTGGACAAGACGTGTCTGCGCGTTTGTGTTTATGCATTTTGCATGTGTGGATATATGGTTTCAGAAAGGCAGCTGATGTGTGGGCTGCGAGCAGTAATGGAGGATTTAGTTCCCCTAATGTGATGAACATGATATTCCGTATAAACCATAAAGACACAACACACATGAATGCTTACATACACGCTCACAGCGTTCCTTCACAACGCTCCCTCCCAAACCTGCAGATTTCATCGGCTGTAGGTGAATAGAAGAGCAGGAGATCTTACAGACACGGTTGCATCATGATTATCAGCTGCCAGGTCACCCAATCAGCTTACAGGACTCCCACATACTTTACAGTTAATACTTCATTGCTTTACTAGACTCAAAAGTCAAACATTTTACTCTTAAGAATTGTTGAATTTTCTGAATATTTCAATGCAGAACATTTATTTTGGGCTTCACTGTCAAGTTAGCTTCCAATTCTAAGATGCAAAAAAAGGGCTGTTTCATAGTTTTGTTTTGCTTTTTTAATCTGGTACTTCGACTTCAGCTCTACTTCAAAATCTGCTACACTTTCAAATGCTGAAAGGATTATTGTACAGTAAACTGTGATCCCAGTTTGGAACCCGAGATCCAGCTTAGACCCTGATCTAAGAGAGATTAAAAGCTTCAGGAGCAGCGATTGCACTTGAATGAGTTAAACTGGAACAGCATAACTACCATAAACTAGTGTAATTATACTAGTATTCTCTATGAGATCAAGGAATTAAGCTGAACATCAGTTTGAGACGACCAGAATTCGCTTGTTCACAAGTCACAACCTAATTTGTTCCAATCAAGATTGGATTTGTGTGACTAAAAAGTGCATCAAATGCCACTGTGGTGGCAAGAAATAAGAGTTAGACCAGAACAGAAATATCCTTTTTTGTAACACAGTACGAAAACTCCAATATAAAAGTCCAGTCGTCCAGATGCAACTTTTAGATGTATCCCTTCTCCAACACACCTGTCAGTTGCAGGACGGTAGCTCTTGAGGAGTGGACTTAGGCTCCCTCGATATGGCACTAACTAGTAGTAAATAATTAAATGAACAAAAAAAAAAATAGATCTAATAAGCATAAAAAACAGATTCACATTTCACAAAGTCTTGAAGATGCTTAGCATCTCTGTCAGTGTTTGCTGCTCCATAAAAGTGTTTAACTCCAGTAAATCAACTTCATTCTTTCTGCTTTGTGTGGCACCAGTGATTTAAGTATATACGACATGCACAGTTAGCAATTCTTTGGTGCAATTTTATAAAGTTTTAAAATATAGATTCCATTGTCAAATGTTTTTTTTTTTGTTATTAATTAGAACTGCAATTGAATTTTCAAGGCTTAGCTTTCAGTATTGTGACAATAAACAGATCCAGAGAGGAAACAATCTAAACATCGTAGCAGAGGAGCAAATACGTTTCAACTTATTACACTTTGTAAACATAAAGCTGATGAAAGCATTTTTAGGAGCTTCGGATTTGTCAACTAAATTTTATAGTCGTGGCACAGTCATTTGGATTCAGAGTGATGAATGTTACACAAATATAAGTTCCTGAAATGCAAAGTAACTTTTTCTTCCCTGTTTTTGTCTTAAATGTGAAGATCTCAGAACATATAAACGCCCACGCTTTCCCCCCAAGTAACCCTTGTTTGCGTCTTTAAATTATTTGCTTTTTTTTTTTTTTCTTTTTTAAACATTTGCAGAAACAGTGTGATTTCTCTTTGCGCTCCCAACTTCTCAAGGTAAAAGTTTTCATTTTAATTCAGCAGGAGACGGGCACCTTACTTGAGCCAAGATAATAAACACCACTGGGAAAGAAAGAAAACAAAATATTCAGAGTTCAAGAGAGGGAGATATCTGTCAGGCAGAAAAGCATGAAAGAATGAAACTTAAAGTTGTAGCTTTCGGCAGGAGACAGAAGTGTGAATATATAGTACAGAAAATTAGCATAAAACTGGACCACTTATGTGCTAAATAACAAAAGGAGAATAACACCTTGGCTAAAAGAATCGACAGGGAAAAGATTTCATAAAGCAATCTATCTCCGTGTGTGCAGAGAGACACACACCATCCCACACACATACCGGGGCGATTAAAGGCGCATCAACATGAGTGGAGTAATTCTTAAAGCCACCAGTGTCAGAACGTATGTAGACTAAACACAGTTGAGTGACTACAGCTGCAGGAGAAAGGGCTTAAACACCACAAACACACGAGCGCGCACACGGCTTTCTGCGGCAGATGTTCAATGTGCTTTTGATAACAGCATCAGCAGCTCTAACAATCACTTCTCACACAAGGACACACGCCGCCATGCACATGCGGAAAGCCAACGCCTCCTTTCTTGTATCCCATGTCTGCGTAAATCAAATCATAGTCCTCCACCGCTATAACCAGCACCATATGAGACAGTGTTAAAATCAGCTCCATCTTTGTCTGAACATGCCCGGCCAGTGGGGTTTGCTGCTAAACAAGTGTGCGTGTGCGGTGGTGTGTGTTTGTGCAGGCCGTACCTCTGCGCTACATGGTAGGACTCGGGGTGAATGCAGGTTTGGTCCAGCGGGTTTAATGAGGTCGGTATGCTGCAACCCGCTTTCCCTTTGCTCTTCTTAGGTGCTGGGTTCTCTGGTGCACACGGCGGCGACGGCTTGGCACTGTTTGACGAAAACACATGCATTTCAAATGTGCTACACACCTTTGAAATCAAGCACAAGTGAAGAAACTTTTGTTCGGCTAAGCCATAGATCTGGACGACTGAATATTGCTTCAGTAAAATTCACAGTCAGCAGCTTTCAGATGTTAAATCTGCTGATGTTTTGCACAGATCTCAGATCTGCCTTGGCTGTGTCAGACACTAAATTGTTCACTTTATATTTTTATATGAACTCAAGTAATTATTTGAGCAGAAACCACTAAACCTCAGAATGCTTGGTTTGTAATATAATGCTGCAGCTTCGGCCACTTTTATTGTAAGAATATACTGTAGACTTTCTTTTTTTTTTTCAATGGACATGGGCTCCGTTTGTACAAATTTTAATTTCAGTTTTTGATTGTGACCATTTCGTTGATCTATTACACATTAATATAAAAATATCTAATAATAAGGAAACACAAAACAACTCCTAAGATCAGGAAATGAATTAGTGTTGTGTCTAGATATAGCTAACATATCCATTATTATTTGTAGGCATTTTCTTGCTATAAGGGTGCTATTCATAGCAGAGTTATTTCAAATAAAGTTTATTTTAGTGCTTGGGCATTACTTTAAAACATATTTATATCTAATATTTATTTTTAAACATGTTCTTTGCATGTCACTGTAATGCATCCAATGATGCTTGGGTTTACATCCCAACAAAGCATGATGCCAGGACGTCTTTGATGAACAGTTTTCAGCGTTTAGAAGATGTTCCGGGGTGAGTGAAACTAAATCTCCACATAAATGAGGATAATCATTTGCTAACAATCTGCAAGTTGTTCTGGTAAAAAGCTTAAAATCTAATACATAGATGCTGTCCATGAAGCTAACTTTTTTCAGTAAATAATGATTGCAAAGTGCTTCCATTTATTTCTTTTAATAACCTTGGAAAGCTCACCCAGGTCTTCCTTCTTTCCTACCTGGACGGTTGCAGTGGCAACCTGGATGGCATCCGATTAATCTGAGTGTCTCAGATTAATCTGATGCAGTTTTTACAAAACGCAGATGCTCGATTTTCAACTGACACAAGCAACCATGGTCGTGTTCGTCCAATCTGTTGTTCCCAGATCTAGTTTGAGACATAGAGGATCATGGGCTTATGGGGCAGCTGTTCCTAAACTGTTTAAACTACACCTGCATATTAGGAATTTTACTTTATTATTTATATTTAGAACAATTTCTATTCCCTGGCTTTTGAACTTGTCTAAAAAGTTGTTTTTTTTTTTTCTTGTTTGTTTGATGTCATCTTTTTGTCTTAAGAGTTGGAAGGAACTTAGGTTCAACTGCTGGTTCTTGAATGTATATTACAAACAAATTGGTCCTGAGTTTGTATGTTTTCTGCATAGAAAACTGTGTTTACCTGTGTAGAGTTTGAGGGTTGATCCTGATGAAGCCGGCACACTGTTGGTAGCTCTTTGGTCCCATCCCTCTGACCAATTTGAGTTGCTCTCTGTTGATGAACGGACCGTTCTTCTCTCTCCACTCTGCGATGCTCCGAGCTCTGCCTGCGTTCAGCCCTGCTACATGCCTACAGAAGGAAACAAAGTTGACAGAAAAATGTCTCACAGCACCCGTCTAATTAGCTTCTTGGAAACTCTGCATTTATCTTTATTTAATTCTGTAATTTTTTGTACAACGGAGCATCTTAAGTTAAGCTTAAAAACTGATAGCAACGTCTACGTCTTCCTAACAAAGAGTTGTAAACATTATGGAATACATGACTATGAGCTGGTCCTTCAAACAAGACCCACAACACCAGAAACACACACTGCGTGATACTGAGTATATATGAGCCACTATGGCTGAGAAAAGGAGCAAAGCAATTTGAAACTCAATTAGGTTGACGCAGCTAATGCCCAAAGTGAGTCACTTACTCTAAAACACAGAGCTGTGTCAACACTCCACATAACACCTCAGTCATCAACATGTCTGTGTGTTAGTGTGTGTTGCTTTTCTGATGGCAGAAATGGAAAAAGTTCACTAGCAGAGCAGACAGGTAAACAGATGACCTGATGGCTCCAGTAAGGCTCATGCCAGCTTCCTTAGCTTTTAACTGTAAAATAGCTGCTTTTTTTCTCCAATTCTGTTTTACGAGCATATGACAGCAAAAAGCGCTGCAAGTGTGTATCCTGCAATGCTCTACAAGCGGTTTTCATGTATCTTTTTTTTATTGCGTATGTTTATGCTTTTCTTTCTGTGTGTGAGCAGACTTTCCTAATCCCCTCAGCTGACTCCAGTCAGCCCTGTAAGTGGGGCCGGGGTGTGAAGCATTAGTCTAAACAGAAAAGCTGGCACGCCGCTTGTGTGTGCACGCATTAATCACCAAGTCTGTTCAAGGGCGTGAGTGAAGGTTTGCGATGTTGTGACTGCGAAGGGAAAGTATGTCAGAGGATTGAGATGAGGATTGAGATGAAGCACATACAAATAAGATGATCCACACACACAAAAACCTACCTGTGCCAAATGTTCAAAGATGTTCACATCAGTCTTCATGACGTTTCATAAAGATCTGCTACGGTTATTAAGTGACTGATAATCACAACACCTTGTGCAGTGTGCTTTAGCTTCACGTTTCCAGAAGATGCAGCGTTGCATGAATGCTCTGTGTGTGAGTTACCTCATTAGTGTCTCAGAGCAGATGTTGATGTCCACTCCCACAAAGCTCACACACTCCTCCACCACTCCATCCAGCGCTGCCTTCAGAGCTCCAGCTGACACGTCGTGCTAAAACAACACGTTTGCAAAAAAGAGTTTAAAATAAGAGTTGTGATACTTGGACCAAACAATTGAAGATTTCATTTAAAGGGTTGGTATTATGTATTTTCCAAGCACATAGTGCCATTTTATAGCACAATCAAGTAACTCTGCTACCTTGAGTCGTTATAAAAGTGCTGTATATATCTTTGCATTTTAACACTTTGAAATTGGACTTCTGACTCTCTAAGAAGCTCCTATTCTCTCCGACACTCCGCCTTCAGCACGTCATCGCAACAACGCTCCTCATTATGCCGTTTACAACTGCTCCTAAGAGTGTTAAACTGAGAAGTAGTTTGTATGACGAGCTCAGCAGGTGCACAGTTCCACCAGGTGTTTGCTAATTGCTGCTGCCGCTAGTCTGCAGGAGCGAGTGGGAGAGGGCAAGGGTGCTCTGTGAGGCGGAAGATCGGCTGGAGATGTTTTTAACTGATGAATAAATATTATTATTATAATTTTTTTTCAACACAGTAAGCGGTGCAAGCAGCAATTTTTTTTAAATCTGTTTCACACCTACATGTAAACAAATGATTAACTATTTTAAAACTCATCTACTTAACCACAGCAGATCTTTTTATCTTGGTGAGTTCCTCTATTTATGACGATAAGTAACCCGTTGTATGTTATTTCCCAATTATTCCATATTTCCTGATTTAGATTTATTTTTGATCCCCAATCTAATATTGAGGAATGTAATATTTTTGAAGCATCATAAATTAAAAAGCTAACGAGCAACTTACTACAGTTAAGTTTTTGTTTTTTTAAATTAAATGGTCAAACAACCACATTTATAATGACATTATATAATAGAGAGAATAGGAAATTACTTTACATAATTGGGTGACAATGCAGCAACAGAGTGTTTCATATGGAGGTTTAGACATTTGGTATGAAATGTCCCAAAGGACAAAAAGCTATTTTTCACACTCAAAAATGTTAGAGATGATCAAAAATTAAGCAGTCAAAATGAAAAAGAAAAGGCAAAACAAAAGAAATCCTATGAGATAAAGAAGCAATACTAAAGTACCAAACAGTGGTACATCCCCAGTTTTCAAGGGCTGCAGCTGGAGTCTGATGCCTCAGCAGCTGCTTGAGGATTAGCTGGCGCTCTAAAGTGAACTCCTGTTGGGCCGTCGTATCTGTGTGTCGCCGTGGTGGTGTCCACATGCACGAGTTTTGTGTGTCGTGTGTATAAATGTGCCGGAGAGCAGCGTGAGTTTCCCTGTAACATGATCGAGCCCTGAACAAACACTGACTTGTAAACAGATAACAACAACACAAGCACACACCCTTCTCTGTCAGCAATGGACAAGACGGGGACAAAGAGGGAGGGTGAGTCAGCCGGAGGTACCAATAAATATGAGAACACATGTAACTCCTCGGGGTAATGCTTGGTTTCAAGTCTATTTGACTGCTTCATAATTAACTTATTTATTTATTTATTAAAAGCTAGACATTAATTTGTAGTTTCATAACAATGTACACGTTCTTCTCACAAACATGATTAATATCTGTGATGGATAATGAAATGAACTGTAAAAATTACTGATAAATCTACAGCTTCGTGTTAAACGTTGCATATCTTTTGGTTTTCCCTGTTAACATAAGTCAACAAGAGATTTTCAAGGTACATCAAAGTTGTAAAAATTTTCAAAACCACTAAAATTTCAACCTTCATCATCACTCTTACTAATGAACGCCGGTTTCATTAGATATGATGCTTTGAACATCATATCCAATGAAAAGCTTGCAGAGCTTTCTGAGCAGAAAGTCCAGCTACTTACCCAAATAATACCAGGTTTATGAAAGAGCAGACCAGCAAAACAGGATGACAAGGCGCACAACAAGTAGCTGTATTAGCAAAGCAGCAAAAACATACATAGTATTGACTACATCATTAAAACTGTAACAGTCAGTGTATTATAAAGTTATTACAAGAGTATGAAGTACTGCATTTTTGCACATTTGTTCATTGTTATTTATTCACAGTTAATTTCAAAAAATTACCTTTACCCTGTACTTAGCACAACAGTTAATTTTGTAGGTGCCCAGTTTGGCCTCTTCTATTTATATAAACCACAATCCAAGTAAACAAAACAAAGACAGAAGAAAACTAATTTCATACTTTTAAAGCTATGCATCACCAGAAGCATTCTGAAGATAGTAAAGTGAACTGTCTGAACAAGACTTCCCACAAAGGTAGAATTGAAAGATTTATGACTTCCTGCTGAGGGGGCATAGAAAGAGACAAGAGTCAGAGATAGTAGGACAGGATGGAGAGGAAATCACCTGTAATGTCACACCAGAAAAGAATGTTTTCACACGAGAAAGTTGAAGGTGTGAGCACCATGGGGAGGTTGAACCTTCAGTGAATATGTTCTCGTATTTATACTCAAATGAGATGCATGAGAGAATGAAAGAAAGGTATTATAATTGCACACAGATCTCGCTACATCTTTGTACATAGTTGGCTCAAATGCAGATGGGAGTTAACTGCCTGAAAAGGTATTAATTGCTTAGGATTAACCCTAATCATACACTATAATTAATTTTCAATAATTAGAAACTGATGGGAGAAAAACAAAGAAGAAGAAAATGACCAGAACTGCCATCTATCTTGTTTTACCATGCACAAAATTCTTAAGTGGGTAATAATTTTAAAACTGGATTATATGTATATACCCCCAGTTTTAAAGTCATCACTCAGTATCCAAGAAACTGTCCTTCCATATTAATTTCAAATGTTAAGTTACACTATTTACAGTGCCATGCAAAACCTTTCACAGCCACTTTGTCACATTTTGGGATTTTGTAATTGGAAACTTCAGTGCATTCTATTGGGATTTTACATGAAATCTATCACCTCACAATTCACATGGTGGTGACAGTGCTATGCTGTGGGGATGCCTTCTTCACCAGGGACCAGGAATCTGATCAAATTGATGAAAAGAGGTAAGAAGAGGGCAATCCTGAAGGAAAACGTGTCGGACGTAAAAGCTGGAGTGGAGTTTTGGCTTCCAAAGGAAAAACAACACCGAACGTAAAGCATGAGCCTAACTTACAATCTGCTCCCCATCCACCCTGACTGAGCTTCAGCTGTTTTGCAAAGAAAAATGGGCAAGAATTTCAGTCTCAATACGTGCAAAGCTGACAGAGGAATCGCTGAAGAATACGTCTAGCAGATTCTAAATGCAGATCGAACGAATATTGTTTCTGCTTTTCAATTCGTAAAAAGCGTGAAAGCCATCTGACCTTTTTTACACGTCACAACTTGACACAACTTTGTGTTGGACTGTTACACTAAATACCAGCAAAACCCATTAAATGTGTGGTTGCACCACAGCAGAATGTGAAATTGTTCAAAGTTGAAAAACAATTATGCTGAATTAGTGGTCCGTAATAAATAACAGTAATAATAAAAAACATATCTGCCATTATTAGATCATATATATGAGGTAGAATTAGAGACATTGGCTCTTATTCAGTTTCATTGCAGGAACATATTATGCCACTTTCCTGTTTATTTTAAAGTTTTATGTGTTTTTCCTCTGTTGGTGCATTTTTCATTAGAATTAAAAGCCAGAAAAAGTGCCTCTGAAATCGATAAAATAGATTTGCAAAGTTTTAGTTGGTTCCACCTGCCACAGCCAAAACCTCATGCTAATCCAGAACCAATGGATTGGATCCCTATGTGTGAAGGTCATGTTTGCATTGGCCCAAAAACCAGCTCAAGTCAGCTTACCAATACACTTCAACAAAGTGCTTCTGTCTACACCACAAGTGCTAAAACTCTGCTGAGTTACCACATGTCAATCAGAGAGCGAGTGAGAAAGAGAGAAAAAGGCATGAAAGGTGAAAAATGCTGAGAGAAGGACAGAAAACCAAAATAAACTTTTCACTTTCTCGGTATTTCACCGAGACGCTGAAAAACATCAACGTCCTTCTTCTGTGGCGCGCTGCCTAACAAGAAGCATGTACATATAAAGCCACCTCTTACAAAGAAACACAGAGGGAGAAACTCAAGAGGGGAAAAAGGGGCACAAAAGTAACTGCTAAGAGTCGAGGTGTTGATGGACAAAGATGGCAAAAGTCGTAAGGCCAACAGCTAACTAAGAAACCATGAATCTTGTCACCAAGAGCTAAGCAAATGGAAGAACTCTGGAGCCAGAGTGACTGCATGTGCAAAGAGCCTAAAGGAAGTAATGATGGAAGGTTAACTGTAAAAATGATTTCAAACCTGGGGATCAAATTTCATTTAAGGTCTTTTCATTGCTTTCAACATAAGGAATTTATTTCCTTGTTTTGCAATTCTGGCTGCGTGGAGAGGAATGCAGAAAAGTAGGTTCAGAAATCATTATTCAACGTTTGGACGTTTTATCCAAAAGGTCAAGTTCAAGAGCCCAGGATAGTTATTTTTGAATGCAAGCAAACATTTCAATTAGTTTAGAAATATATTTATATGTTTATTCATTGGTAATAAGTATATGAAAAACTTTATATGTTTTAAGTGTTCTACAAATTATTAACAAAAATCTTTTCTTACAAAAACTGCCTTTTATTTTCCTTGATTTAAGTCAGTCCTCGGCACCCAATTGTTGCTGCTTCAGAAACAGAGTTTAAATAAAGCTTACACCTGCACGCTGATCTTTGCATGATGCAAACTGTAATTTACACCAAAACATCCTGAGGTGTTAGGTCGCCTGATAAAAGGTGAGCTTGTGTCTGGAAATGTGGAACATTTGCCACAATGAACATAACAGGAGAGAAATTTGAAATGTTTTAAATTTACTTAGTGTGACATGGTATAGCCAAACATGTCGCTTACTTCTGTCACATAATTACCTGATTACATGAGCTGCGTTCAAGCGAACCAGCTCTCACAGGGGTTATCTGGCGTTCACGTTCTCCATGACTGACAACTTCTTTAGGGCCTGTGTAAAGTCCCGGGAAGCACAACTTATACTATTTTAGGCATGTACGTCTGGAGAGCAGGATTTTGTCTGTTGGCGTATGCATGTCTGTGCACGTCTAGGTGATTGTTTTGAAGGAAGTGGGAAATATCGCTGCTGGGCATTTCTGACAGATGTTGCTAAAATCATAAAGGCATCGCATTGCTGTTGTATCATTTTCACCTGATGATTAATGAAAGGTATTTCACCATGTATCAACACAAAACACACCGCACTCCACAACACACACACACAAATGGATCCACAGAAATAGAGACTGAAATAAAGTAGGTTACCTGGTCTCTATTACACTGTAGTAAAATAAAGAATATATTTTTGGGATTTTGCCTTACTCATACCAAATGATACTAATTTTAAATTCTAACTCTTCAAATCCTAAACAAATGTTTATTATATAATCCAGCAGGGCTTTTAAATCTGCTGAGCTAAGGGTTTCTGATGGGAATGATTTTCAACCATAGGTTTAAAGAAAAATAAAATCTATCAAAAAAAAAGAAAAAAATGTGAATGAAAACATAATAAAATGGAAAAGCAGGAAAACAGCTACCAAAAGTATTTTAAACTTAGCATATTTAGCAAATTAGCATAAATCTGTGCAAATTCATTGCAACAGCAAACGCAAATGAAAAGCTCAATAAAAATCACACCGATCATGCCGGGACGTATCACAAGGAAATAATTAAAATAATAGGAGTACGCAATTAGGAGCTTCTGTAACTGATCATCTCTTGAGATCTTGTTTTTTTTTTCCCATGCCTCGATAGGTCAAAGCAGGAACCATCAGTCACTTTAAGCCTCTATTTATCACTCTTCCTTTTACCAGCTGCTCTGTCTGCTCCTATCTCCCCTCCAGGCTCCGTCAATCAAAGCTGTACGATGGTATGCGGCCATGCAGGAGAGAAACAGTGGGCTCCGTTGACATCACTTGCACAACTTATATATATATATATATATATATATATATAAAAACACCACAATATTTCGGACAATTCTGGGCCTAAATTTGCCAGAAGTGTGTGTTTTGCTACGGATTTGGTTAGGTGGAAATAAAATCGTAACTGTCAGACGGGAAAGCCTCGGTTCTTTTCCGAAAATCTGTCTTATCAAGAATCCAGGTTGGTTGATTGCAGTCAAATTTTTTGCTGCTTGACCCAAACTTTACCTTCCTTCTCGCGCATCTTGTGCTTCTACCAGAGATGAAGAACAATTTTTTTGTGCTAGCTCTGACTTCAAGAGCATGTGCAAGGTCTTACCATATTAAAATACAATTATCTTGTCAAAGCGGTTTGTGCTGCTGAGAGCTACACAGCTGCTGTCAGCATGCATTTAACTGGTGAATTAGGTGTGAGATATTAAGTTTTAAGAATCGCAAATGAGAAAGTGAGTGCTTTAAGCTTGATACACTCACATTAACTTTTTACTCCTATTTTTAAGTGGGAAAGGAAGTAGTTGTTGAGTTTTTCTCCTTCTTGTACAACTGGCTGACAACTCGATTACATAAGAATTTAAGAAGCCTCTATTACTTTAAATTGTCTGCAGAGCAAAAAATATTTATTCAAAAATAGTTTATCGATCTGAGGAGGACATTAAAGGTTGTTGTAACTCATATTATTCAAGGCTCTTCAGAGTTGTTGTAGATGCTGATGGCTGTGTCTCCTGTAGCGGTGTGTATTACAGCGGTTGTGAAGAAGCCTCTGACTGAAGACACTGTTTTTATATGACAGTCTCATGAAGAGGATGGTCCGGTTTGTCCAGAATTTGTTGATTTTACATAAAATCCGCTTTTGCACCATCATCTCCAGAGTTTCCACAGTCGACCCCAAAACAGAACCAGCCTTGTTTACCAGGTTGTTGAGCCTTTTGAAGACCAGATGACGCTCTCAAAAACAGACTTGTAGAAGATCTACTGCATCTAGCCGCAAACCTTGAAGGATCTTAGCTTCCTCAGGAGTACAGTCTGATCTCTCCCTTCTTATAGACGTCTTCACTGTTGTGCCTTCGGTCCAATCTGCTGTCCAGATGAACACGGAGGTGTTTATATTCCTCAACCACCTCCACTTTGTCTCCCATGATGGAAATAGGGTTTGATCTAATCCTGTTTCATCTGAAATCTACAATCATCTCACTTGTTTTGTTTAGATTCAAGATGAGATGATTGTCACCTTGACACAAAGTAGTCTACCAGCTCTCTATACTTCTTGACCGTCTGTAATACATTATATATTATTTTATATTCATATTATTACATTTATTGTGGGTACTACGTAGAAAATGAAACTGACAGAGTTACAAACAGGATATAAATTACTTGTAAACACTCTGGCAAAGTATTAGCCACCTACAAAGCTAAAATTGGCATTAATGTCATAGCTTCCTTTCAGGGCTAAATTAAAGTAAAGCTAGTTCTCCTGCAGATTTACTGAGCTCCACTACAGGAAATCATCACCTTTTCCAATCATCCTGTGTAGAACCTCTGCCACTTGGGATGGGAAACACTTACTGTACTTCATTTGTGTAAGGGATACTAGCAAATAATATAATAAGTCGATAAATTACATGCATATTGTTCACAATTGTCTATTTCCATTTCGGCTGAACCAAGTCCTAGTTTTTTAAGTAGACCAGAGTTTGCATTTTTGGTCGGCATCAAGAGCTTGATTGCGCATTCACACCTCCTCAAATGAACCAGACTTTCCAGGCAGACGAACTATAGTTTGATTGAAACGGACCAAAAAGTGCTGGCGTGAAAGAAACCCTAAAGGAATTTAGCTTTTTTCTGTGGAAGAACATGTGTTTTGATGAATTCAATTTTTCAGGTCTTTAAGCTCACCATGTTCACTGGATCGCTGGATTAAGTTTGTGGCCACTCTGTCATTATTCATGTTTATCTTTGTTATAAGACAGTAGTTGAAAAGACAAAAATAATTCTGTTAATCTAATTTAAAACCCTGGTGTTTGACTGATGGAGATCAGTCATCGGGGCACAAACATGAAAATACAGGTCAAAAATCAAGAATGAGGGAATGTCCAAAAGCTATAAGAAGAAGACTGACAGTTTCTTTAATATCCGGCAGGTGGGTAAATGTTTTCTTACACAGCAGTGTGTGCCTTTGTGTGTGTTTTTCAGCAGCAATTAGTTCAACCGCTGTAGGGATTGCCCAACTGTTTACCAAGCACCACAATCACAACAAGCAAGTGACAGAGAGATGTTTTAAGGTCTATTCCGATCAATAAAAAGAGCAGAAAGCTACTTTAAAATGTGTTAATTTAACCGTCCTAAATGTACACCACTCATTAAATGCATATTTCTGTTAAAATGAATATTGAGGAAAGGAGTATCACTTGTCTCAGAGTTAACCATGCCATCTAAGACCTTTAATATCCAGCGAGACCTTTAAACCAGGGGTGCTGCAGTGAAAATAATGTTCCCACACCAATACTTACACCCAATCTGAATTTAATGGGCTTCACTTTTTTAGCCCACAGCTCATTTCCGCCTTTCTCTCAGAGCTGTCACTCACTGGCTCAGCAGAGTTAGAGAGAAAGAGAGTGCATGCTGTGCCAGCTGTCTAGAGTTACATCTGCCCTTATGCTTTCTGGGTCTAGGAGAAATAAACTTTAAGAAACCTCAAAATGCCATGAATCGCACAAAAGAAAACGTAGCCATGAGCTCTCTTTTTTTTCCACTCATATCCAAAAAAAAAAAAAAAAACCCCTTTGAATTAAGTATTACACATGTGCATACATTCTTACCTGCTAACTGTGAGAAGAAACAGGGAGGGAAAGTGTGTAAAAGTGTTTGTGTGAGCACACATGCAGGTTAAACTGATGTCCCATCTCATATCTGTCAGCACCAAGAGTTTATTTACTCTGTTATATTATCATTTGTTGACCCAGTCACATGATCTGAGAGCGAAAAGTGCAGAACTGTGGGCACCCAAGAGAGTCCGGCAGAATGTGATGAGAGACAAGGGCCTGTGACCTAACACGCTGCCCAAGACAGACACACACACGCACACCCACACACACACACGCACGCAAGCAGCTGCACAACCTGACCTGCTCATTTCACTTTCAAATGTCCGTTTAAGCTTCTTTCGCTCATTCCCTGTGCCTTTGACTTTTGTCACCATCTGCTGTCTTTGCTAACTCTCACTTCTATTTTCCCTCTTGTATCATGAAGTGGTTTTCCACTGGGGCTCTTCCTAGCGCCTACATATAACAAAAATAGAGCTGCACCAATCAGGCTTTGCACCAAGCCGATGTTGAGTTCTTGTTTTCCTTAATCTGTAGATTCTGGTGTTTTATTCGAAAGATATTTATATGGAAAAAAGAGACAGACACAAAACAACTTGTGAGAGTGACTATTTTTGATGAATTTATGAAAAAGTTTAGTTTTTATTGTATTTGATTTACCGATGCCCAATCAGCCAAATGTATCAAATATTTTTGCTTTTAGTAGATTCATCAGGAAATATGTTATCATCATCATTAATAATATCAAAACTACATAAAAAAAACGATACTTAACAATTGTTCAACCAAAAAGTCAAACAGCGTTTTCATCTTTGTTCTTACTCTGCCTTGCAGCACAAAAAAAAATCATCCTTTCTCGCATCACAGCTCAATGTTCAAATGAGCTTCACATCCTCACAAACAGGAATTCTGCACATTTAACATTTTTACTTGCTGAAGGAGCACATCTTTTAAGCCCTATATCTTGCCAACTGATTTATTTATTTTCTTAATTAAACATTTTAAAGATGGCGCCGACTGTCTCATCATTAAATTACTCAAATTTCACCATGTTTAGCTGGAAGGCACAACAATGAGTCATGACTGCTACATGCCATCCAAGGTTCTTGGCTTGTTTTGCATTCTTTCATGTCTTCTTTCCTGGATCTACCACCAACAAAGACATTGAATTCATAGTTCCTGGGAATTGAAGGCTCAGTACGACACGTAGTGAACTCACAGCTCGCAAAATCATCTTTTGTGTCGTTTTAGGTTCATGAACCCCGAGACAAATAAGGAAAAGAGGAAGCAGAAACTAAAGTTCTTATGTGTGTCATGGCTGAACTCTTAATAATTTAGAGTCTTCTGCTTTTTAAAAATTGGCAGAAATTTAAATAAATGTCTAATTTGAGTATGAAATTCGTGCACATCCTTTATGACAAACTGAAATAGTATGCCAAAGAGCATAGATTTATATAAACAAAGACATGCTGATGGGTATAAAATTAGCAAAAAACAAAATGAAGACCTTGTTTGATTTCTTTTTTTATATATATACAAAATGAAATAAAATAAAAGGCTCACCTGATACGTTCCAATTCCAATGTGTTTTGGATCAATCTTCACGAGTTCAGCCAGTGGATCTTGGACGCGTCTTCCAATAGACACTAAAATAAAATGTATGCGCACCCAAAGACACATTAGGAAGTCATATTTCTCATGAGAATGTCACATTTGTGTTTTGTATAAACTTGCAACACGACTTAATAGCTAAGTATGCAAAACCACATTATTTATAATGACTGAATATGCTAATCATCTGCATAATAGAGAGCTTCCCCGAAGGCAGGCCCAACCTAATTGTGAGTCCTCCGCCCCCAACAATAATAATTAAAGCTGCCGTTTAGGATGAGCCTCTGCACTCGTCATTTAGCATCCTGATGGACGGCGAAGTCATGAACCCTTAAACCACTAATTTGTATCATCCAGAGCTTGCAGGCTCATAATGAAATGTAGCACACAAACATCTACAGTCTGCATCAACCAGAGTAGCTTTTAACATCATCTTGCAACCGCTAAATTAAATGATTATGCAGTCAATGCAAAGAAATGAGGGGGAAAAAATGGCAAAAATGAGCATAACCATTAGATCAGTTGCAGACAAGTTACAGGCTTAATTCATAAAAATGTTGCTAATGTGTTCCATTTTACATTCTTCAGTGAGAAAATATATTAAATCTGTATGGTTTATTTTTAAATAAATGATTTAAAACATTCCACTGAAACTAAATAATTTAAAACAGTAGTTTCAACTTGTAAATGAACAAAAATAAAAAAGCAGGTATGGAATTTAAAATGCAATGTATTCTATCTAAATTACACAATTCAGTTTGTCCTGTCTTTAGTTCCCTTTTCAAAGGGTTTTTTAAATGCAGGCACTAAAGTACATGCTTGAATTTCCGAGGTTGGCGTGAGTGTAATTCGGCATGAGATGTGTCCGATTCATATCTTGGAGGTGGAAAAGATAAAGAGCAAAAGGAGGATGAGACGCAGTGGATGGAGTAGATCTTGAATCAATGGCTCTTCTCTCTCTTCTGGCTGTGGCAGGAGGCTGCTGCCTGAGATAATATTTAGACAGGGATGAAGTTTCAAACCTAACCTTGCTCAGTGCACCAGCAGAACCTTCCAAATACACTTTCCATCTATCCTGTTTCCCCGACTCTCCGCCCATTTCTCCCTCTGTGAGGAGTTGATTTGGAAATGGAGAGCGGTTAAACTCCCCGACATTTATTAAAAGTTTATGAGCCAAAGTACAGCAAGATGACAAGCCTCATCAGACACATTGAGGCCTGGAGAGAGAGACACGCGCTTGCTTTTTCATGGTGAAAATGAAGCTGGGTGGTGCGTTGCGTCTTCTTTTCTTTTTTTTCTGTCAAACTGAAATTATTTGAGTTTTTCATGGTGTACAGCATGGTTTATGTGTCATGAACTACAACAAAAAATAACTTGAAGAGAGCAGGAAGAGCAAAAGAAGAAGGTGAGGCCACCACTAACAACTAAGTTAAAGGCAGCTGCTTTAAAACAGGATTGAAAAATGAAATGGATCAACACGTCACTTTCAAACCATCATCTGACTTTTGTCAAGAAAATAAATGTGGGTCTAAGTGCAGCTGACCACAGAAACTTTGTAAGAAATAATGTGGCTTGATTTATGCTTGTTAAAGAAGAAGTCTGCTGGAAACATTTGTTCTCCGAAACGGCAAGTTTTTCCTTCTTTCTTTTGATATGACAGTGTTCATTTTATTAATCTTTCATATCCTGAAAACCACACTACCAACAACTGAACATAATCATAACATCCAGTGTAATAACTGGGGATGGTGTGGTGATGATGCATGGGGAGCTTTATTAGGCTACAATACAATTTAATTTGCTACAATGTCGAAATAATAATTGGTTTGCTAAATATTTTGGCAGTTGCCATTTTTTCTATGTTACTTTGTACATAGATCCAGATCCACATCCAGACTCAAAACAGATCTTTTAATATGTTTATAGTAGGTAATTTAATGTGATGTGCTTTCCTAGACTTTACGGTACTTGTAGTTATATAGTAGGAGCTGATGGGCTTCCTGTCTCTGCAGAGAGGAGTCAAGCTTCAGCAGAGAAGTACAGATAGATAAGGCCAAAATGAAAACACTGAAGGTTATGTTTTGGGTGTACTGTGTGTTCATGTGTGTTTGAAAAAGAAACATTGCATGGTTAACTTTAAAAATAGAATAAAGACAGGTTTATATTCAGAGTGGTGGAGAATATGTGTTATTTCTTTCTCTTTTGCTGGTTTGTGTCACAAGCAAAATTTTGAGGTATTAAGAATAAATTTAACCACAGTAAATTATTAATAAATATCTAATTCGAAAGACTAAGCATGTCATTGACACGCTCACTGACAGCCAATCAGCGTGATGCATTTTGAGTTATTTTTTTATTCATTAACTAACTTTGCAGGTGGCAGTGAGTGCACATTCAGTGTTTTGTTTTTTTTTTACATCTGTCTTAGTGTGTGTTTCGTTTCAGATAAAAGCATTAGTCTAATTCAATTTAAAGTGAATAAGAATATTATTGTATGGTAAATTATTATTATTGTATGGCTGCTTTGCAGATAGTTAAAAAAAATTCAAAGTTTCAAAACTTTAGTAAAGTGATACTTGATCAACTTTGATTACAAACTGGCTCAAACTTTGCAACATAATCACTACAGATTATAGGACAATATATGTATTTTAAAAAATATGAACCTTTTTCTTTGTCTTCTTCCAAGAGTCAAAAAATCTCCACTTTTAGAAGAAAGACTACCTTCAGATTTCTAAAAACTTAAAAGAAATTTGTTATGCAATGTTGCGTTTTTTTCTCAGCAGCCCATGATGGAAACTATGTTTGTTGTACTTCAATGTGACATCAACATGATGCCTGGATGTAAGGGACATAAAAGGTTTGGGTGGGGATGGGGAGTAGTTAAAAACTTTTAAAAAGAACTTCACGCTTCCGTTGTTTTAGATAACAAATTTTAAAAAGCTAGCTAAGAGATTTACATGGTGTGTTCATTTTGCCAATAATCTGCAGTCTTTTAATATATTGCAGTGTTTTTTGCTGAACATTATGAATAATTTGAAGCATCCCAAATGTAAAAAGGGGTTTGGGACACACAAAACACTGCTTTACCATGGGCTATTTAACTTTTTAAAGTATTCAGCACTTTGTAGGGATCCTGTTTAGTAATTTTCTTCTTTTTTCAAAGATTTCTTACACACTAGTAGCTATTATTGAACAATAATTCGACAGGAAAGGAAATGGCCAAGACTGGGTATCGAACCCAGGACTTTGTTGAGGCCTGCTTGCTCTACCAACTGAGCCACCCAGTATCCCTTCATTTGCACAAACAGGCACATTGTACACAGATCGTATTAAAATATGACTCATTGATATATTTCTTCTACATGTTCTTTATGACAAAAAACAAATTAAGCCACTAACTTAATCATTTAAAACAATAACCAATACATTTCAAAACACAATATTGATTAGAAAACTAGCAAATGTGGAAAATGTGAGTCTTATCAGAATTAGAGAGTAGTTCTGAAATTAAAGCAATCCTACCTGCACTACGAAGGTTTGGATCCAAGTCTGGCATCTCTTTGACCGCCTCAGGACTCACACTGTAGATGGATGCCCCGGCCTCATTGGTTATGCTGTTTAAAGGATTTAGAAAAGAAAATACCAAGTAAGAAAAAAAATGAGAGTGAGATGGTGGATGAGAAAAATATGGCAACAGGAAATAAAAAACAGGTCAGCCTGTAAAGGTGAGGAGGAGGATGGAATGAATAAGTTAAGAGGTGACGAGTTCACACACACACATGCACGCACGCAAACGCACATACACACACAAAAATGCAGGCAGGTATTTCTGTTTCACAGGCACAATGCTGGCACATGTTGAAGAAAATTGCTACTGCTTTGCACTTTGCACTTGACAACTTATCAAACTGGTTCCACATCTGACTTAAGCAGCCCTTTTGTGCTCAGGACTGACATTATGCCCTAAATAGCAACGTGACAAGTAGTCTCAAAGTTAACAACAAAATTACAGTCTTTCAAATGCTTTTAATCATTTTAAAACTCGGCAGCATGGAGAAAAAAAAGCATGTGCCTAAAATATATAAATTACTGGGCTATGTAACTACGTACGGTATACATAATAAGGTCAGAACAGGTAATTTGGTGATTCAGACGGCAGATTGAGATAATCTACTCACAGAATGGGTCACTCTTGAAGTAAGTATAAATCATTCACATTACATACTTAAATGGTTAGCGAATAAAACTCTCTTTCTGCTGACATGACTGACGTTTTAATAAAAAGGCCTGAAGTGCCCCACTGTAGCCATTTATGCGACACTACTGCCATCTAGAGCTCACTGCCATGTACTGCTGTTGGTGAACACTGCTTGGTTGTTTTTTACAGGTACTTTTTTTTACCTTTCATAAAACGTGTCAAAGTCATGGCAGTAGTAATTTAAAACGACTTAAAAAATTATTAATTTATATTAAGGTAGCAGATTTTTCCAAATTGTTGAGAAATACAATTATCAACAGAGTAAAAGATGCACAGCTGGATACATTTTTGTAAACACGATAAATACATATTAAAAGAAGTAGCAAAGATTTGCTTAAAAACATAGATTCACACACAACTAATAGAAGTCTCTGTTTAAACAAATTCACAATGAAGAAGGCTGTTTATCCTTGATCACCGATCAGGAAGGGCGGTGGTACAACAAAGCCACTGATACGGTGCTGATATTGGCAACACTCAGCAGAACTTGTCATATTATTTTGTGCCGCCCCTTTCAGATGAGAGGAGAAACGGGGGATCTTCCCCGGGGCTAAGCGACACGACAACAGGGTCAGTAACGCCTCGCTCATGTCCGAGAGTCCAGCCCTGTCCAGCATTCACACACACAACCTGTACCAGAGGCTTAGACTGTGCCACAACAACCTTGCCCACCATGAGTATGTTGTTAATGAGTCGTGACAGAGGCCTTCTGATGAGACTCATATTTAAATGAACTTGTTCTCCAATGCCTCCTATCCTTCCTCTTCTCTATTAATCTCGTCATGTTCCCCCCATGCCGCCCCCCTGTTCTGTTGGTCAGCTTCCAGTCCATTGTACTGACAGCTGACATATCGCCATGATGACGCTGCTAACGAGCATTGGCACATGACCTTCAAGGAGGTCAAAGGGATGCTGGTCATTAACATGACACATTTTGCTTCATGTTTATACTGCACAAATAAACAAATCATATGCAAGAAAGGAAAACTTTTTTTAATTTATTTCATTTTTTCCCATTGCTTAGGAATCCAATTTCAGGTATCGGTACTAATAAACAAACTGTTTGACGAAGGCAGTGTTGGATAATGAAAATGAAAACAAAAGCTGGAAGAATAAATTACAAAAAAAAACAAAAAAAACCCACACATACTAGTAATTGGTTGAAGAAAAAAAGAAGGTTATCCAACGAGCCCCATCACCTCTGTATTAATTAATGCTGCTGCCGGGGCATCTCAGTAACAGCAGTGTCATAGATACAGCTCTGAGCCCTCTCTGCCACGGCGTCCATGACTGTCGCCACGGCGAGGGCATCAGAAGGTTGACATTGGTTGGATGGCCGATGTGTGGACGGATACAAAGTCACAGCCTGCCTCCTGGTGCAAAGCGATGACTTCTGGCCACTTAGGGTTATCATTTATTCGCGCTTATGCTTGCTCTCTTAATTGCGCAAACACACACCAACACATGTCCGCCCTCAGCGCCGTTCCTTCCCAGGGCAAAGTCACAAATGGGTCGCCCTTTCTCCTTCCCCTTGCTGGGCGAATTTGAGACACACCCTTGAGCTTGATACTCAAACACAGACACATAATGACTGCCCCCTTTGCCGCCCCTAAAGAAAGGCAGCAGTGAAGGAGATGGATACACATTTTGATATCTCATTAAAGCCTTTGGGCGCACTCAGCATGGGTGTAAATTCAAAACACCTTTAACGAATCAGAAATAGGCCGATTATATCACTAATGAACCCAAAAACATAGACGAATGTTATACTTCGTCTTTCAAGTCATAGCCATTAGTCTTAACACAGACCACACAGTCAATACTAACTGGGTTTTGTGAGTTTAAACATACAACTATGGAAAAGTTGAAGTGCAGTCACATGGTTGTGGGCACACCTACGAACACACATTTCATCCAACAGCGCAGACCACCTGGGGAGTCACCCCTCTCGTCACCCCCATAGTCTATCCATCTTCTAATGTCTACCTCTATGTAGACATGATGCACCTTGTCATCACAAAACTCAAATACATCCGTTAGACTGCAACTACGTGAATGCAGCTCTAGTGTGAAGTGTTTTGATTTTTCAGAATGACTAGAAAAGTGCTAAATAAAGGAAGTCATTTAGATATGGTCAGCAAGAAGAGTTGGCCGGTCTGAAGGGTTCAAAGGGTGACCAACTGGTTCCCCACACCGTGGCACCACAATCCAGATTTTGAAACACTGATCCCTGAATCCATGATTTCATGTTGTTTACACCACATTCTGACTTTACTATCTAAATGTCACAACTGAAATGAAGTGCAGCAGCACATTTGCTTCAAGACTTGACATTTGTACTGAGCATCCTGTACGCCTTGGTGGTAATGAGTGGTTATTAAAGCTTTTGTTACCTTTTAATCATCTGAGATTACTCTGTCTGTCCTCCTCCTCTGACGTCATTGAGGCATTTTTGTCCTAACAACTGCCACTCACTGGATATTTTCCTCTATTTTCCAACCATTGTCTGTAAATCGGGGAGTTGTGCAAACAAATACCTACGGAAAACTCAATCCAGCTTGATGTAAACAGCCATACTACTTTGAATTCACTAAAATCATTTTTTTCCCCCTTCATCTGAATCTTGGTTTAAACTTCAGTAAGTCAGACTCTGTCATCTAGAGCGTTACACATACTTGACTGCAAGCAACTGAGACAAAATTTTAATTTTAATTTTAAAAAATGGTTTCAAATAAGGTCTACTGCTTTTGCAAAAACCTGAAAGAACATTCCCATGAAAGGTAAAACGTGTTGATGTTTGGGAAATATTAAGTAGCAAATGGTTTTAGTCATCTTTTTAAATTCTTTGTTAATAAATACAGCCAATTTGAAGGAAAAAAGAATTATAAAGAAAATTGTCTAAAGAGCTCAACTACATTGTAGACAAAAAAGCTATGGCATAAACATTTAATAAATTAGTGATTTCAACCAACCTGTTTGAGTTCAAGATTCTTGTGTGGCTTTATTCCACTCTTTTAAGAGAGACAAAACTAATTAAAAAATAATTTATCTAAAAAACAAAAAACTAAAATTAAGAAAAATAAAACTCACACATATACACACACTAGCCAACTGTGCCTGTCCTGGCAGCTCAAACAGCTTGGATCCATTGTTCAGTCAGCTGCAAAGCTTGACCCCAGGGAGAAAAATTGAGGGATGTGCCATATCTCTCTCCCTTATTCACACACATACACAAACATTCACGTCAGGTCTAAAGACGATGACATTTTTCACAGAGAAAAGCGTCCAAATGGCAGGTGTCAGGGGCCGTCAGTCTCCATGGAGGAGCTAGAAGGCAAGCATGCTCACACACACACACACACATATAAACTCCAGCTGCCAGGGTGAGACATGTCTGAAAAGAGCAAAGCCTCACAGACACTCATGTCAATCTGTTAGTAAGAAAACCCTGTGCTTCGGCCACGCACAGAAACATACAAATGTACGCCTTCCCCCCCTTAAAATATGACAAATATACACACATTGTGTTTTATGGAGACTCGTCACACGTTTGTCACATGCAAGACCACTGCAGTGAACACTGTAACCCTGGGGGAAGGTAACGGGTGAAAAATAAGAAGAACAGACAAGGGCTGGCCACCAGTTCAGTTGGGTAATGGAAGAGGGAGAGCCGTGGGTGATAAGTAGAAGACTGGCAGATATTCACCGGCCACCACTTACAAATGCCAGGAATGGTGCCAGACAGCCTACCCCCTAAATCATGATAAGTTTAGACCAACAGAAACATAAAAAATATTTGAGCTGTCACATATCTTGTACTCACAAGGCATATAATAACTACCGGTATGTTTCACACGCTTGTGGGTTCAACATTACTGAAATGTCTCCTAGATGTTCTAGAGCATAACAGAACATCACAGAACAAAGCAAACAGGACATTGTTGTCTCTGCAGCTTTAGTATGTGTAGTGATTATGGTTGAGTTAGCATTTCATTTGGTAATCAAGGGTCCAAGAATCTGGAGGAAGAGTGGAGTTCATGTTGTTTGATATCCAGTGTGAAGTTTCTGCTGTCAGTGAAGTTTGGGATTTCATGTCATCTGCCGATGCTGATCTGATGTGTTTTCAGAAATCCACAATCACAGCACAGACATCTACTGACAAGCTTTATGGAGATGCTGATTCTCTTTTCCAGAAGGGCTTAGCACCGGCCCACACTGCCAAAGGTACCAAAAGCTGGTTCAATGACCACGGTGCTACTGTTCTTGATTGGTTAGCAAATTGGTCTGAGCCGACAAGAGAAAGACTAGAGACATCAGACCCAATAATGCAGATGACCTGAAGAGACCCTGGATCTCACTCAATCATCCTGCCACTGTATGTTCATCAGTCTCTCAACTTGGCCCCTGGGAGCATGCCTGGAAAAAGGACATGACAGGGGATACACATATCCCCTGTTCATGACTTCATGACCCACATGAAGTCATGAATCCAGTCTCCTTACCGCTGTCCTCCAGGTCCACCAGCTAGCCAGTAATAATGATCTCATCCCAACAGAAGTAAGCCAGAGGGCAAGACAGTCAAGGACTTATTGTCACCGTCTCTGTGTGTTAGCAATGGAAAGGACAGTTATTTAGCTAAGCCTCTAACCACAGTAACTTGGACTGGTCTCTGATGCCTTACATACATACACTAATCACAATAAAATGATTTTTAAAAACTATGGTTAATATTAAACAAGCAATGTCAGAGAAGAAAGTTGCTGAGTTTAGCCCTTTAAACAATGGATGTCTATGGATTTTCTTTTTAAAATAGTAGTTATGTCTGATGTTCGTTGTCTCTATTTGGCCTTGAAATACACACCAAAAACTGTATTTAAACAACTTTTTAACTACATTTAGACTTGAGTTGAAGTTTTTGTACAAACACCTTATCATCTTTCACTTTTAAACACATTTACACATCATTTAGACAGAAGGCAAAGTCGACATTTCTGTTTATTGGCAATGTAATTTAGCTTTTTTAGCTTAGTTAGGCCTATATCGACTGATTTTACAGGGAGATGAAGGAAATTAACAACAGCACCAGATTTTATATATCACACACAATTTACTGACACTATGCAATTAAGTTCATATAGGGTCAATTCACAACAAATGTCATCTCAAGGCACTGATTGTAGCATCAGCAGAAAGAAAAATTCTCCTTTAGTAGGAGGAAACCCCAAGAAGAACCTGACCCCCAGTGAACAGCCATCTGATACATTCCCTTGTATTTCCTATTTTGATGAGTAGCTAGTAGAAATAAATACAATATTTATACTTGGGGGAAATAAAAAGCAATAGATTACTTGTAAAAAAGTTCCTAGACACTTTGATGATACTCTAAAAAAAAAAAGTCACTATATATATGAGCATGGGCCTCTGTTATACTCCACAAATCTTACTAAAGAACTAACCCAAACTTAGGTAACATGAACAAAAACACACTTTTATACGTAGGTGCCCAACCCCAGCACACTTAAACACACACAAATTACAAGGAAGGATGTCCTACAGGCCACCGTTGCTGGCTGTCATTTCAGCTGTGCATTGAGGCGAAAAGACAGAACGAGAGAGACGGGCATTGGGAGACAGCGACGGGAGGGGGAGGAGAGACAATGAAGGCTCACAGGGAGACAGGAAGCAGACGGCGTAAATGAGGTTGAGGGCTTTAATGAACTACTGCAGTCAAGGCTGACAGAGAAGGAGGAATGAGTAGCAGGATGAAGCTTAATTAACTACAGAATATATTGTGAGCGAACAATTGTACTCCTAACAATCCTTTATGATTTGAATATTGCACACACGGATGTTGCAATGGCGATATATTCCACAGCCTTAAAAAGCAACTAAAGAAAGCCAACTGAAAGTGGATGTTAACACTGAGAAATGATCTGTAACGTTTAGAATTCACTGAAACAGTGAAACAGTGCAACGACCTTGTTTCATAATGGGATGAGACAAGTGGGATCTACAGTGTTCATTTTCTGAAATATCTAGCAGCATTAGGCACATAAAAAGTTACATTTTAGTTTCATTTAGTCAACACTCAGATATGCCAAACTTTCTATTTTCAGAAAAAAATGTGCTGCGTGAAAGTCTCAAAGTGTGAGTTGTTGCTGTATAACTTAATTCTGCTTTTAATCTTTCCATAACTTTGCACCTGACCAGTCTGCTGTATTCCTGGGGCTACATGAAGATACTAAAATACTATAAAAACTAAGATACAGCCTGCAATGTTTGGAGTCATACACAGATATGTTAAATTTAAAGTTATTTTTCTCTCTTTTGTTCTCTTCTTGAGGCTAAAAAAGTTTAAAAGGTACAACTGCAGACTAATATCTGAATAAAATAATATCTTAACAATGTTCTTATAACATCTATGTACAGTTTGGTAGTTCTTTCACCCATAAACTAAGCTATAGTAAAGTGTAAAGAATTGTTTTCACATGAATATATTACTAAAATTGTGCTTCAGTCTTCATAGGACAATCTTGTCTTGTAAAAATCATGAATCCCAAACAGTATACAAGAAAGATCAGAAAAAATTAAGATATTTAAATCATCTGAAGGTATTGAGGAGAGCTACAAATTATTTTAAAAATATGTAACAGGAAATATGAACTATGGAAAAATAATAAAATGGATGTTAACTTGGCAAAAGCTCCACTTTGCTTCTGCTTTTAGAAAGGAACATTTCATGTTAGAAAAAAATGAAATTCACTTTTGCACCTACAGTGTGACCTCTAAAGTGTTTTACGTGTAAGAACTTAAAAATACAGGAGAGAAACTCTTGCAAACATTCAAAAAGTGCTCAGAATGAATTTAGTCTGCGGTCCCCCTGCTAACCTCAAGTCAACAAACACACATGGAACTCTGCAATGAGTAAAGGAGATGGTGCAAACGGCGGGCAGTGGTTATTATGCTTGGACAGGCCTTCTATGCAGTTGTATTCTGAAGCGTGGACTGGATTCAGTTACAGACGAGACCTGGACCACAAAACGTCTGTTTAATTGGACTGAAGTGAAACGAACTCCAGATGGCTTTAATAGGTATTCACTTGAGGACACATTCCAATTTGTCTCCCTCCATCTCATCCACCTTTTCTGCTTCCCCCTCATGTTTCTGATGGCTTGCCTGCACTTCACGTCCCTTCTTGCTCTGTTTCAACAATGCATTTTTTCTCTGAAATTTATTTGCTTTCTAAATTAGATCAATTTCCCACATGTCATCCTAACTTATATAACCAATATGTTCCTAATGTGGATGTTTGCAATGGTCCAACTTTTTGAGCACCAGAATTACATCTTTACAACTTCAGTGAACGGCTCGTGTTCAAAGTTCAAACATATGAATGTCAGAAAATAAATGGGTGGTTCACAGACGGTGCAATTCATGCAGTGCGGTGTGTTTCACAATAATATATAATAATGCATAAGAGTGAAACAAAGTTTAGAAGCAGTGCAATAAAACTACAATTTATTCATATCTATGTCAATAAGTTTGATTGGCTTCACTTTGTGGTAATTAAGATGCAAAATAGCAACAAGAGATAAAGAAACTACTAGGGTGTTTTTTGTGGGAAAAGTAACATTTTACATTTCAATTTTGCAAATACTGGAAAAACACTGTAGTGTCAGGTTTTATAGTTTGACATTATATTTTCAGCACAGTACTTATATCAAGCTTTATGTGTAATTAGTATGTACTGCATTAAGACCTTACCAGTAAGACACGTCCAGTGGGTGAAAATAACGTCTGGAGATAAGATCAGCGAAGAAGGACTCAGTTTCACGACAAGCAGTACCGTTGCCAATGACGACTTTGGTGCAGCTATTTGATGAAACGGAGAAAAAAAGGTAAGAGGACAAGAAAATAATCTGTCAAAATAATACTTTTAATTATACTGTTTTCTTGTCAGCAACATCATATCCAGTTTAGTTCATGCTCGAAATATAATTCTATGTTTGATATAGAAGTAATACCTGTATGTGGTCATGAGGTGGCGCAATTTCTCTGCTTCTTTCTGCTGTCCTGAACTGTGCAGGAAGACAACATCAGTATGGAGAATCTGACCTTAGAACAGAAAGATAGAAAAAAAACAGAATAGTTGATGAATAATAAACAACATAAGTTATTTTATTGTTTTAAATCAGTTTACTGGACATTATGAAATGAGGCTACAACTACATGCTCAAGTTAAATAATGCAACAATCTAACAGGAGCCAGCTCAACAAGCCCAGCTATTACCATGATGGACCCAACACACTCTGCACAGAGTGAAGCTGCACACTCTGAGAAAAGCACATTAGCATGCAACATATTATGCACTCAGTAAGGTCAAGTAAACTGCTATCTATTACCAAAAACAAACATCTTGGGTTGTAATTGATTTAGCGCCAACAAGGTGTAGTTTTAGAGCATACCAAATACTACAAGAACATTTTTAGCACTATTTCAAATCTAGATTAGCGATAAGATAACGAACAAGGCAAGTGTGAGAATGACATGGAGTTGTACAGAAATAGATATGACATACAGCAATGAGAGAATTTTTTCTGATGTTGGTACAACATCTATCATTCAAATATTTTCCTATTTTCAGACCATTTTTTTTAGGCTATGCACATTTTAATTAAGGTAAACATCTCGGATTTGGTCAAATTCCATTACTTAATAATTTATCAAGTTTCATCAACATAAATTTGTTGATTTATTTGCACTCTTTCTGTAAAATTGTCCACAGAGGCGGCAACTTTTCCCTTTATTAATCAATGTCCTGGGTGAACTCTCTGTTCAGTACCTGATGGAACTGTCAAAGTAAAACATAACAATACCAGGTGGTGATATTTAAAGTCAAAATACCTGAGATCGATTATTTCTATGAACACCAGTTCCCAAATGTTTCTTGATAGAAAAATAAATATTATGGGATTTGCAATGTCTAGAGTTAACGCTTACTTGTAGGAGACAGGATAGCCAGTTTACAGCCATGTCTGAAGCCAGGGTCCACCCCCATTATGACACTTCCCCTGATTGGACAGACCAACAGGCGCTGGCGGAGGTTTCGCACAAACATGGCGATCGATTCCTTTTCTGCTGCACTTGTTAGCTTAGTCCTAAGGAGTGGGATCAACAGGAGAGAAAATCAGACTAGAAAATGGCAAAGTAAAGATATTACAAAAATGTGATATACAAGGGAGAGGAATATGTAATTTGTTGTATTTTAAGGGTAAGAAGTACTCAGTTTCACGACAAGCAGTACCGTTGCCAATGACGACTTTGGTGCAGCTATTCACGACTATTCACAAGTGTTTTAAACTTTAAAAGTTTTTTAAAGGGGAAGAAGTAAGGGCAAGCATTAAAAATGTGCAAAAAGAATGAAACCACTAATTTAGTTCACAACCTTTCAGAATGCTATTGTAAATTTAAATAGTGCCTGTTGATGCATATTTCACACATACCAAGGATCCTACTTAAATAATTTTGCTGTCATGTACAGAGAAATCTTCTTGTTGAAATGTTCAACTTGAGCTTAAGTTTACTAAATTGAATAATAAAAACACCGATTTCTACTTTGTCATAATTTAGAATCTTTTTAATCAATCAATCAATCAAATTTTATTTGTATAGCACATTTCAGCAGCAAGGCATTTCAAAGTGCTTTATATAATAAACACAAAAACACAAAGTCATGCAACATAGAATCAACAATCAAAAACTACATTAAGTCAAGTGCCATAACAATGCAAATAAAACATTTTTAATATTTAACCCACAAAACTTTAATAGAAAAAAATATTTTATACAGACAATAACTGATATTAAGAAACATACCTGTAGCTTCGAGTGAGGAAAGGCAAAACAAGCCTTTTATATGAGTCTTCTATTGCATTTCTTATGATTGCATGAAGTTCTTCTTTTGCGAATGTCTTTGGCCTCCACCTGCAATAAAACAAAGTAACAAAAGTCCTTTGGTCCATTTAAAACTATTTAGATCAGAACACATTTTAAAATCTTATCCAGCATCAAGAAACATGAAATATATTTAGTTTTAATGCCCATTCGTAATTCAAAACAGACTTGTTACTATTCTCCATATTTCTACTGATACAACAGTTTGTCATACTCTGTGGTATCATGAAGGAGAGTAGAGCAGCCTCCTCCTGACATCTTTATTGCAACCTTACGCAACGACTGCAGACAGGCCTGTCTGTGTGATCGAAGTTCTCTCTGTATTATTGTGTTTCTGACCTGTTGTTGATGCACCATCGAGTAAAGTCGCTCTTCACTCTGTCAGGAATGTTCACCTTCACTGTCAGAATCTTCAGACTCTCGCCTCGGTTAATCGCCAGTGTCTGAACACAAACACAGTTCTGAGTGAAAACACCCACATATACACGCAGATATACGTCCCATCATGTGATCATGAAACTCGCAGCCTTCACAAAGCCCCATGTTTTAGCCTACAATGCATTGACAACTGCTCAAACGCACATATTGTGTTTGAGCTCCTGTCTCTGTTTAATTTTCTTCTGATTAAAACCTTAGCTGTACAATCAATAAATGTATTAATTGGAACCCATGCAGAGATCAGTTAAAATATTTCAAAAAGCAACACAGCATGCCTGACCTACCATTTGAGAAATTACATCAATTAGCCTGAAAAGGTACCAAAACTAAAAAATGGAAGATGGTGAACCTTCTCAAGAGTGGCCATTGTATCAACAATTTGTCCAGGAGGGCACAAAAAACCCAGAACACCCACCTCAATTAAGATCAAAATTTAACAAGAAAATAAGTGGCCCAAAATTGTTTAAGCAGAAAAAGACTGCTGACCAAAAAAACAAAGGCACATCTCATAAATGTCTTTATTATCTCAACAGCTCATAGGAAGACAATATATGGATTGAGGAGACAAAAGTGGAAGTTTTCACAAGGTGTGGTTCCCTTTACAACTGTCTTAAAGGGAACAAAGCATTACAGAATGACAAAATGATACGGACAGTCAAACATGACGATGGTACTATGATTTCCTGTTGCTGCTTTGCTTTCTCAAGCTCCCGAAAACATGCTATAATTGCAATCTGTTAGAAAATACTGAGAGAGAAAGCTCCAACTTCAGTTTGATCTAAAAAAATATTAAAGTCTGAAAAAAGCAAAAACTAACAAAATTTCTAAGGAGGAAAAATGCTTCAAAGAACTATATAAACAAATCTACCTCTAAAACCAATATATATATATATATATATATATATATATATATATATATATATATATATATATATATATATATGTATATATTTTAGGACATTTATTTTATGGTTATAGGAAATACTAATTTTCTTCATCTCCTCATTTTCAAATAACAACGTCTACAAAAATAAGAATGTGCAATAATCATTCTAAAATAAATCATCTAAGAAAATTCCTTAGCTCCCTCACATCTCCATAAAAAGTTAGAAGCCTAGGAGTGTGTCCCGTGGTCGGGCCTGTTGTGTTGTGTGCTGGTTCCCCCCTGAGAGGAACTGTTACATGCTGTTAAGCAAACAGCAGTAAGTGTCTGACCTTTTCAGCCGGGAACCTTTAGCCTGCCACAGAACAGGGCCAAGAAGCAAGACGTCAATCTGGAGCCCAAGCGGAAGAAGCGAGCTGACAAATGCCACCACTATGCCACCATCAGCTTTGAGACCGCAAGGCCTTCCCCCCCACCCATCGTGCCACAACCATTACCACTCAGCAGCACTGTTGGGTGCATGCAGCGCACCCATATGCAACACACACAGACACGAGCGCACACACGGGTAAAAATTTAAAAGACCGCTAATGGCGGAAGCCAGGATTAAATCAGCAAAGATTGCTTGAATAACGATGAAAGTTAAGATTTTTCTCCTGGTGGCATGTTTCAGCCCAAGGCTTCCTCAACAACTTGTGATGAGATTTCTGAAACTATCTTCATCAAACCTCTGAGGTTTTACATATTGTCAAGGAATGCAAGCAAAACACATCTCTGACAACCCACAGCTATAACAAAACTAGTGAATTTAAAACTGCATTGCAAAATCTCTACTCTAAAGGTTCAGTTACATAACTCATTTATACCATGGGAAACAGGGAAATAAAAACAGAAGTTTCCTGTCACATCCTTAAGTTGTGTGTATATTTTGTTGCGCTCTCATTCCTACATGTCTAGGATCACTGGTGTGGCATTCACAGTGTTCTGCTGTGTCCTTATACCTTGTATGTTACTTTTAGTTGCTATTATCTGTGAATAAAAATGTAATTCTCAATGAGAACCCCAAAGGGGCTCAGATAATTCCAGGCCAAATAAATCAGACAGCAAGTGAAGCCACAAGTTTTAATTATAGTTTGAAGCTCTTTTAACCCCAATAGCTGCGTACCATAGCATCAGATTATGCGATGTTATTATTGGGTTGCATTGATTTTGTTGCATACATGTGCGATGCATGTTGTGTGTGAACTCTTATACAAAATGCAGTGCAATTTTTTGACCTGTTCAAAAGATTTATGATATTTTTTTGTGATGCAGTTATTATGTATGCTACAGTCAATAGTGTTGTAAGGTGACGCAAGAGTGTTATTTTTCCCTGACATATCTTCCATTGAAATGAATACCAAATATTTAATAATATGAGAAGGGGATACAATGTATTTTTTGGCAACAAACACTCCGGATCAGCCTGAACAAATGCAAGTCCGCTCAATCTTTATAGTTTTAGCAAAGGCACTTCCAAATTTAGAGCAATTAAAGTGGGAGCAAGAGGAATATTTAACACGTTTTATTGCTGGCAAAGATTTTGTGGCCCGATGGAAGACCAATGAATATGGCAGTGAGGTTTTTTACTAGTTTTTCCCTAGGAAAAAAATGTCCTCAAAATAAAAGTTTTATTTTTTTAGGATATTTTAAAGCGTTTTACAGGGACATATGTTGACAGCCAGTCTTAACATGGCTGTCAAGAATTACAGGCTACGATCCAGGTTAACACTGTTCATCTAGCTAAAATGACCAAGATCAAGTGATTAATTAAATACTTTTTGTATAATAACTAACAACCAAAATAGAACCTATATTTAAAAGTAAATACCATAGAGATTGAAATTAATAAATAAAAATATGTACTATATTCTTTAAAATACTCCTGTAATAACTAGTTCAGTTCTTAAACAATAAATATTAAAATGAAAAACATAAGCTTTCCTCACTTATCTTAAGAAGCAAGATGCTACTTCTTAAAACCTCCTAACTTAAGAAAAAATAAATCCCTTAAGCAATCTATCTATGTTTTTATTAGGCTCTAAATGTGATGACCTGATTGAAGAAATACCAACCTGTGCTTTCTTTTCTTTTCTATTTCTTTTACTTAGTATAGGTCACAGCTAGTGTTCCTCTATGAATCTCTCAGTTTCTATCAGAGTTTGGTCGCTGGTGAGAGACGGCGTGATACAAAACAGGGATGTGAAGCAGAGTGTAGATATGTTTATGTATTAAACATGCCAAGCAGTGACAGGTAGCCAAGTGCTGGCCAAATCCTGACAAGACCAGAAAGACAAACTTTCCTCTGTAGCTTTCCTAAATCCGTTCCTCAGCCCCAAAGTAAGGGCAGTCAGCCAACAACTATCCCCTATCTGTCTCCTCCTCTTACTCATCTGGTCTGTAGAGGTATACTGTCATCAACACATCCATCCATCCGCCATATCAAGAACAAACAGATGCATCTACGCTGACAAACATTCACAGAGAATTTGCACTTTTCTCGACCTTGCTGGCACAGAGGAAATGTGGTTTATTAGAGTGGAATCAAGCTGTCTGCTGAATTTTGTTACGCTTGGCACCGTCATCAATGTTTCCTAAATTATTTCCATCTCAACATTCCGTACTTCTCCAGACTCAAATATTTAGATTTTCGCTTTCTTATAATCTTGACATTTGAGTCAAAAAGATTCATTTCATGCAAAAGATATTTTAAATTAAAAATGTAATTTGAAAATGTATGTACTAATGTCTAATCTCCAGAAATGACTCTTTTTGTAACGTGCATGCAAACATATAAATATAATTGTCAAATTTCAGCACAAACTTTAATATGTTTTAGAGAATTATTATTAATTTTTTTATATGTAAAAGAAACATTAACCATGTATTTTTATTGAGCCCTGTTTAGTCCAGCTTGGTAAAACCAAGTGCTCTGCACTTTGCTTCATACAGAGGGTCTGGACCATCAACTATTGAGAAATAATTACATGCTGGATGCGTGGACTCTGTTGCAGTTTTAAATTTCGTCCAATCACTAACATAAAATGTAAAATCCAAGTCACGTGAACTGAAGTTTACGGTTGCAATTCACTCAACCTGAACAAGTTGAGTGGATGTGAAAGTCAGAGTTACTGTCCGTCACCTGTTTATCAAACATTTCTCTTTAATTGATGAAGCGTTTCCGATTGCTTGAGCTCTTCTGCAGGCGAACCCCGCTCAGAAGCGCTAAACTCCCGTTTGATCACGGAGCAAATCGCATTAAAAGCAGCCCACTTCCACACTCAATAAATTTGCTCTGGCATGCTGCAGTCTTATGGCTATAAGGTAAATGTGTACCCTCCAGAAGAGGACTCAAATCAAGTCTAATGGAATTACATCTGGCATAAGCACTATACCTTCAGACAAGCTGAATGCCAGAGCTTCCCCTGAACAGACTTCAGATCAATTTAGAAACCTGCTGTCATTTTATATAAAGCTTTCATGGAAATAATTATCATGTTTCTTTCCAGTCTGACGTTTCTAGATCAGAAAGTAAAATTTTAGGCCTCCTATCAGGAATTATAGTCTTCATAAACTTACCTGTAAATAGAAATTTCCCTCAAATGTAATTTTATGTCATATTTCATAAAAAATAAACTAAAATAATCCAGGCTTTAGTGATCAGTAAGTGAGCGTAAAATTGGAATTAGCAGATCTAAATTCATGAAAGAATGTAAAACACTCTTTATGCTCCCAAGCAGCAAAACTGAAGTCACTGTTAATGATTTCAAATGAGCAATCATCAATAGAATAAAAATCAATTGGAGGATTTGGAAAAGTGATAGAACATTTTTTTTATTTAAATGTTTGAACAAATCTAACAAAAAACAAATGTCTCCTGTCACTTGAAGACAAATTCAAGGTTCATTAAGTTCATGAGTTGTTTATAATTTCAGGGACTCATTAAGAGTTCCCTGGGACAACAACTCCCTCATCTTGTCCTTTTCTTTTCCACTAGAAAAAGAGTCGAGGCTTAATATAATGTGCTAAAGCACACGGGCAAGTGTGCACAAACACACATGCCTTCTGTCAAAACACATCTCTCACCTGCTTCCTCCCCCTGACAACTTCCTGGCTAGAAAAGGTTCATTTTAGCCGGAATCTGACAGCTAACAGGGTCACGGCAGCCTGTGGATTAACACTCCGTGACAAAGGCGAGTCATCGAATTAAATGCCTTGCATACACAGAAGACAAGTGGGAGGGGAGGTGTGGATTGGAGGGGATAAGGTTTAGTCAGAGAAAAGAGGGATGAGGCAGATCAGAGCAAAGCATGAGAGATAAGTGACGAACGCACCTCGGCGTCGCTCATCCCGCCGTGTTTTCTTTCTTTCACTGCCCCCGCTCCCTCTTCCCCATCCTTTTGTCCGCCTGTGGGCCCGGCAGCAGAAGCTGTCACTGCAGAGGACCGCCTGTCAATCAAAGCCTCCTAATCCAATGGCATGTCGGCGGGGGGACATGTCACATATGTTAAGAAGAGAGAACGAGGGGACTCTCGAGCGGCCGTGGCTGTACGGAGCAAGTGTGCGCAAGAATGTGTACGCGTGATTAAAAACGACTGCGGGGCAGAGCGTGGCTGCCAGGGAGTGTGGTGTGGCAGAGGCAGCGGGTGACAGGAGCCATGGTGACACATGAGGCCCGGGACCAACTCTGAGTAACCTACCAGTCACTGGAGAGACTGACGGGGAGACGTGGGGGAGGAGAGAGGGCCGAGCAGGGCGCAGGAAGGGAGGAGGGTATGAAGGCACAGACAAGACTAACCGCGACTGACGTGGGTAGCATTCAGAACCGGCACGCAACGATGACACAAACACAAACAGAGGGAGTGTGTTAGTCTATAAGTGTGTGTGCAGCAGGTAAGCATGAAAACCACATAGTAATTAATTATATTCCAGCAGAATCAATGCAGTTGTTTCATACTTGTCTTCTTGAAGTTGTTTGTCACTTAAAAGTAAACCTGCCTCCTGTGGTCCTGATTAGGGCTGTCAGCGTTAATGTGCCAACACATGCAATTAATCTATAAAGTTTAAGGCGTTAATATTATATAATACGGATTAATCGCATTGCCTATTTTGACCTAAATGTCTCTCTTCTGCACGGAGGGTTACTTGGTGTTAAAAGCAGCGGCTCACATGGCCTTGTACTGCGGTCAACAATGCAGAGTCGTAAACACAAGTAAAAGAGTCAGACTGGTTTGCTCAGAGGCAAATTTCGCTTTTAAAAAACATCCCGAAGTTTGGATAAAACTAAAGTAGTACGCATTGCAACGATGAATTATTTTTCCACTGAAGCACGACCAGTTTATAGTTGCCATTTCAAAAACAAAATGACTTCTTTTAAACCTTCCTGAATATGAAAACCTAAACAACGTAAAATCTTCAGATAATTTGGTTTGAGACAATAAAAGATTTTCTTAAACATTTTTGACAACTTAAATATTTACATTTGAAGCTTACAAAGTTAAGCATTGTGATTACACCGTGTTACAAATTATTATGCAAATTGGATTTAAGTGTCACAAAGATAAAATTTTTTGTTGTGCTATAAAATTTATAGATGGTATTGTGTGTCGGGGCTCTTTCAATCATTATAACTAATTTCAGAGAGCTGGGTTGATTAGTTTGTCTGGTGAGCTCAATTAAAGGAAATCTACTTAAGAAGGATGTTCCACATTATTAAGCAGGCCA
>CAEFZX010007602.1:0-20297 GCA_903066825.1 Alfaro cultratus | reverse complement strand
ATATGCTGCATTTGTTGCTGTTTGAAGTGTATTTGTTGTTGTTTGAAGTGTATTAGATGAGTATTTATTTTATCACCACACAGCAGACAATGACTAATTAGCATCTGTTCTGCTGTACCAGTGTTTTTACTCACGACTGGGACTGAGCAGTGTGACTTTGGAAATGTACATTGCGACCTTTTGCTCTGTTTATGCATGAATGGACAAGGCTGTGCAATACTAGAACAAGTGACAACATTATTAAAATATTTTCATGTGAGATATGCCATATGATGTTATCTGTTTTAATTAGTTTCTTTATTCCCTGGTTTTTATTGTTTTCTCTGGTTCAAATATTCTTAAGCCTTTTCTGAATACTAAAAAGATAGTACATAACACATTAATATCAATTTGTGGGGCAAAATGAAAAGAATGGATATTTTTACCAAGCAAATACTAACTGAGCAGGTCTAAAGAGTTTTTGCTGCGTTGTGCAAGTTGTATTGTGTTTACTGATACGACTGTTGACACGTTTCTAATCCTTTCACATTAACGAGCGTTCTTGTTTTGACAGCTGTGCCGATAAGCGGTTCTGACTGTTTTCTCAAAATGTATAAACCTTCACTCATTATCTGTCTGGCAGGTATTTCCTGCAGCCAGGCAGGTGGTAAAGTGTCTCAATTAATATGGTTTTTGCTAAAAAAAACTAAAAACAAAATAAACAAAGCTAAATTTTTAGTTATTAGTTTTTGCAACAAATATCCTAGTTTGGTGAAAGAATGATGTTGCACCATGTCTTGGCTCAGCTTTTCAAATAACATTTTAGGTTTTATTTTCATGTTTGAATGAAGATAAATGGAAAATGCAATACTATCTCACTGTTTTACTTTTTCAAATATATCTACTCATAGCAGCATAGGAAGGAGAATGTTTATTTATTGATTTCAACCTCAGCCTTTAAGATAAGGTTGCAGTTTTCTCTAAACTGACTGCAACCTTAAGCTGTCATTCCTCTGTCCAGGGATCAGATGTCAGCATTTAGCTGGTGTCACAGGTTTGTTTTTATTTTAACAATAGTTGTGACTCCATCCAATTGTCATGCAAATCTTGAGAATTGTTTTTAAATGTTGAAAGGAGAAAAAAAGGGAATTAGATGCATTTCTATTTATTGGTTTAGAGCAAATCAACCAGGATATGCAAAACGTAATTTTGTCAGAAAGAGGAAGGTTGTGAGCAAAAGAATGGACCCCACTTCTTTTAGAAAACTGAGAGGTTTTCAGGAATGTGTTGCCATCGGGGAAGTTTTAATTGGTCTGTCAAGTCAACTAGTATTTGCGATGTTACATGCTGTCTGGAGATGTAGAGCATGCAGTTAGTGCCATACAACAACAACAACAACAACAACAACAACTGTGGAGAGAAGACGTGTACTCAAGAATTTTGGAAGATAATAGTGGACATGCATTTTTCAAAAACATATCTGCATTTTGAAAGTTTTACTGGTTATATGAATGTGTATAAGTACTCTCATCAAGAATCTGAGATAGTGTTTACAGTATGGATGTATTCAGTATGTCAAATCCAGTAAATCCTCTTTGGAAAGGTAGGTGTGTGCTGTAAACACAGTATTTGGTGCAGAAACAGGCAACGCGATTCTATTAAACAGCGTCACTGCTTTTACATTGTTTTCTGTTGTTTTACACTTGTGCATATGTGTTACTGTGTATTGCAGACTTCTGCCCAGGTCCCTCTTGAAAATGAGATCCAGATCTCAAAGGGGTTTACCTGGGTAAATGAAGGAAATAATAATAAAAAAATTATATGTAGGTATATCTACAAAAATTTAATATTATAAAAAGCTCAAGATATTTTGCCACTCCTTTTAGCAAGTGAAACTCATATATAGATTCATTACACGTAGAGTGAAATATTTCAAGACTATTTCTGGAGGATTATGATTTCCAAATAATGACAAACCAAAATTCAATATCGCACAAGATATTTCAAACAGAAACATCAGACTTCTGAAATGTATGTTTATTTCTTTGCACTCAAGGTTGGGTCATATTTGGCATGAATTACTGCAGTGGCGTGGCGTTTGGTGGATCAGTCTGTGGCATAGCTGAAGTGTTCTGGAAGCCAAGGTTGTTTTTATAGCAGCCTGAATTTTGAGTTTTCTGTAACTGCAAGCCAATGAAATTGTAAAATATTTAATTGTGTAATAAATCTATATAACATGTGATTTTTCATTGCCGAAATGAGTAGCAAAACATATTGACATTTTTCACAACGTGAAAAATCGTTTGCTATGGATCTGTAGACTTAGTCATTATTTAGAGTTGTGTTTTTTTTACTGTTGTGCCAAGCATATTACAAGGGTCTTAAGCATTGAAACTTTCACCCTCTCAAGTTTTCTACCACCCCATGGTTAGAGGGGGCTGGTACCTCAAGCCTGGGACTTGCTGATCTAGCCCAAGAAAAGTTAAGTCCAATCTATCTGTTTGATCTGCAAAGTTACAGTATATGCAAAAATCCTGTGTTTACTTGACCTAGTAGAGTCAAGGAAAAGAACAGCCTCTCTAAATGCTGCTTTGGCAGAGTTTTCGGTGAAATCTTTGGTGGCAGCATATGGTTGAAAGAATATATAGTGATCAATGAGGACTTCATTTTTTTCTTTATTTATGTAAAACATATCTGCCTAGAGGATTTGATATCCATCATGGCTGTTGATAAAAAGCAAGGAGACTCTCTCTTCAACAGCTAATTGAGTGAGATTCTTGACACACAACACTGGAATAAGGTTTTCTACATTCTGGTCAGTGTGGCAGAGAATAAAACCCCCCAAAACATAGCGAACATAATTATCGAAACCACATTAAGAGGCAACATTTGTAGACTGAAATGATGCAGACAGTATGAAAACATGTTTTTCAGAAAAGGATTATCACAGCTTACATCATGTCCTTTAAACTCTTGCAATATATTATAACCCAGAAAGAAGTGATTGAGCTCCCTCTGAATTTAATGCGGCAAGAGGGCATCATAGAGCTGGGATGTGTGGGACTGTGATAACTATGGTCTTTTCTCAATTCAGGTCAGCGCCAAAATGTGAAGGCACTGACACGAGAACACTCAAATGTTTTACTCACTGGAGAGCCATGTTGAAAACTCTTGTACAACCAGAGAAAAAGGGAAGATTGAAGTGTGTTATCACGCAGGGGGTGGAGGTAGCTGTGTGACTGACAAACCTCAGTGAGGCCAGAGGACACCACATTGCTGCATTGACATTCTCACTCGGGTGGGGAGCTTACTGTCAAAGATATGTCAGACGCTGTGGGGTTTTCACATGAAGCGACTAACACGCACACAATGGTTGGGTTTAGAGCTCTTGTCAAAACACTTTAACCTCACCCTTACTGCACATAACCCTTAGCCTTCACCTTTGTTCTACTCCCAGTTTCTTGCATCCTGTGCCAAACCAAGTATTTCTAATTTGCCCCTGTGCCCTGTGGGTTTTTAATAGCTGTGGTGCACTAGCTGTAAACACTAGGTGTGACACAACAGATGGAAGCAGCAGTGGGAGTCTGTGTGAGTCTTTCAGTCCCACGGTGAGTCCCCTGGGCAGCAAGTGGAAAGTGACCGGAGTAATTAATCCATTTTCACTACTCCTTTATCCTCCAAATACTCAGCCACGCTGGTGTTCGCTCAAGGACGCTAGAACAGCAAATTTCATTTCAGCCTCTTTCTGCAGTTTTCAGTGATGGGTGAAAGACAGGATGATGTTGTTAAAGGACTGATAGCTGATGTGGAACAACCACATTAAATGGAAGTTACAGTGGAATAAACTTCTGTAAAATCCAAACATTTCGATGCAAGACTCAATTTCAGACGTCCATTCTATATCCTTCAGAGACCACTGCAATACATAAGCATTTTAAGAAACTGGAAAGCATAATCTTCTTAGTGAAAGTATTTCAAGATGCGATGCTTTTAATGGATCTACCCACAGTAATCAGTCTTCAAAAAGGGTTTACTCAGTTGTTTGTGTGTGTGTTTGTGTGCATGTTTTGGCTTCTATCAAACTGCATGCATTACAGCAATATTATGTCCCACACTCAAGAGAATATCAACTTCTTTATTTACAACCACAAGAAACTCAAAAACCCATCACATAAAAGCCAGAAACTGGGCCTTGAGTGCATTTGTTGGTAGCCCATGCACTCCATGTGTCTGAGGTGTAGTCCTCGATGTGGTTGTCCTGGGTTTGATTCCCGGTCTTGGTCCATTTGCTGCATATCTTCCTCTTCTTTCTCCTCCCTATTTTAACAATTACTGTTAAATAAAGGCCGCTAGTGCCTAAAACCAACCAGAAACTGGTTGAAGTAATGACATTTTCTTCTCTGAAATCTCTTAGATCTCATATGTTGCACAGAAAGTTTCACATTGCATCATTATGACAGCATTACATCAAAGGAAAACTCTGCTTCCATAGAGTAGCTACAGGGCAGTAAGGATACATTTACAGAGAACAATAGAATAGAATAGAATGCTTTTTTTGTCCTGTAGTGGTATAATGAAGTGAGCGAACAAATGACTCTGGCCATTTCCATAAACTTCAAAAACAAACACAGCAAAAATGAAAAATAAACTGCTAAAACACATAATCTCCATAAAAAAAAACAAACCAAAAAACACTTAACAGTATACAATGTAAATACAGAATAAAACAGAAAAGTATGCTACATAGTTTTGCACCAGGATTATCCAATTTCAGAAGATTTAATAAATATGAGATTTCTTAAAATATATTCTCATAAAAGAAGCACAGAAGTTCAAACTGTTCAGGCCAGCTGATTGTTGTGCTGTGCTATTTTACAAACATGAGGCATTTTAGCCTGTAGAAGTTTAGGCACTCTGCAATGTAAGTCAAGGACAGAAAGGTAAAACAACTCTGCTTTACTTCAACTTGCAGCAGCATTTATAGAAGAATTAAAAATGATTGAGGGCATGGCCTCCATCAGTGTTATCTCCCTTTGAAATGGCTTTTGGTCAGCAAAGTCCAACAGTGCAAAGTTTGAGGCAGTAATAGTCCAAGGTCTTTGAACATCCAGGGAAACAGATAACTTGTCTTGGTGATTTTTCTTTTCCCCCTTGGCTTAAGATTCATTGCGTCTTGTGAGGAGGTTTTCACTAATATAACAGTAAAAATACTTTTTCCTTAAGATTAGAAAATGCCTGTTCTGGAAATTACGTGATAAAAACAAGCTTTGATGTAATGTTGAATTGTTTGGAGGTTGGGAATGAAACACATCATCCCTACAACAACAAAAATACCGCTGGCTGTTTGGTTTTTAAAAATTTAAATAAAATGTTGTCACAGATATTGCCATGTTGTTTCATACAGTAGTTTGGAGGAATTTTGAGACACTCCTCCTGATCAAACTGGTGTATTTCTCAAATAAAGTCTATTATTACCACTAATTGTGGTTTCTTTTAAAGCAACTTTCAACCATACATATAGCATATATTACTATACATTTTTGGAGAGAGACTCAGTATTGGCTAACATTTATTTTTAAATTACTTTTAAATGATTTCTTAAATCAGACTGGGGAGGGAGGGTGTTGAATCACAGTCACAGCATCTCTTGCTGAAGCTATTAGAGAAACTGAGCAAATTCTCACACAACTTTATTCAAACAGAGCTTTGCCTAACAAGTCTTACTCAACCTAGTGATGTATTTATGGATCCATACTGTCAGCTGGATGTCCTCTTTACAAGGGTGTTTCAATGGTATTTTTTCCCAGATGCTGGCAACATGAGGAGACACAGCAGAGGGCCCTGCCACTGCCTCAAAGTTCCTGACATTGGTTTGATGTATGAATCCAAACTTATTCTATTTAGGGAAACCTTATCTGGTCACAAGACAGAAAAACGGAGGCCAGTGTGATGCACATGCTTCAGGTAAACAGTGCACATTTAGGTTATGCACAACGTTGTTTGTGGCAAAATCTAAACAATTATATCAGCAACGTAGAGAATATCAAACATATAACAGCATAGGATAAGAAGTGATCTTCAAAATAAATTTAAATTTGACTAAACACCTTGCTAGTTATAACAAAAAATGCTGTTAGTATATACATAGAAGGTGGGAGTAACAAGTACTGAGAAATTCACTCCAAGTAATACTAATAAATTTAAATAGTATTACAATAAATGTCAAGGAAAACAAAGACATGCAGTCATAAAACACATGATGTTTGAGGTGCAACTTTTAAATCCTTTTCTGTTTGTAAGATGAATTTATGGTAGCTTCCTGCTGGAGTGTGTGCATACACTATCAACTTGACCAGGTAATGGTCCTCTGTTAAACCTGTTAGCAGTCAGAAATACCATGAAGGCTTTCTTTGTAGCTGCATCATTGAAGTTCTATGGCAGCTAAAGTAGATCATTCAGCTCAGAGAGAGTGAAATCCCCTGGAGACCAGAGAGAAAACAAGATGGAAAGCAGAGATTCTTTACAGTTTAGTCAACTGGCTCAGCAGGGGTTGCAAATAAACACGCAACGCAGCCTCTGCTAAGGCAGATATACAGATACTTTTAACAAAGATTCATGAAAGAAGATAATGAATATAAACTTTGCTGTGTGACAATTTTTTAGTATGTGTTCAACATCTGTCACATGCTTAGATACACATTTAAACAAAGATCACCAGAGACCAACACTAAAACGAACAAGCACGACAATAAAATATGGATATATTTACACATATGTTCTCAAAATGGATAATTTGTGGCTATGCACAAATACAAACAAAACATGGATTTTTTTCCCCCCTGGAATCTATTTAGTCACATGAAGTGACAGAGTAAGGGATTAAGAAAGATTAAATTTAGAAGTTGAGAACTACAGTATTTTATACGACAGTATTTTATCACTAGCTTTATGGTCTCACATTTCTCAAATATTCTTGTCAGAGCACCTCTGGGGTTCGCAGCAGAGAGGCTGCATCCAGTGTAAATCTAGGGTGAAATTTCCCTCTTTCAAGTCAGCATTTAGTAGATGAACTTTGAGCAGCTCTTTGTGGATATGCCTCAATGAGGTGTGCACATCTGGAAATTGCAATTTTATTCAGTTCTTTCTTGAAAAACTATTCATCTCTGTCAGGTTGTGTGGAGATTGGATGTGAACAGTCCTTTTGATTTCCAGTCAAAATTGATCTGCTGTAATGAGGCCTGGGCTTTGACTAGGCCTTTTCAGAACATCCACCTCTTTGTGTAGGTTTAGCGGGATGCTTCAGGTTGTTGTCTGGTTGGAACATGAACGTTCTCCAAACATTTTGCAAAAATAAATTATTACATTTGCTGTTCTCCTGAAGATGGAAACCAATTGTCCTCCAGAGTTCCTCAATATTTTTGTTGCTTTGATTGAGCCAGGTTCTGCTGGAGGTTTCTTCCTGGTCAAGGGGATTGCTCCTTTCCACCATTGCTACATGCATTCTCAAAAAACAGAAGTTTAAGAGTTTTTTTCTAAAATATCTCCAAGTTAATATTGAACAGAAAGATAAAACTGACACTTTCTATCACAGTTAAAATCCCCCCACTGGATAGAGAATACAAACCAAATGCATAAGATCAAAGATATAAAAACTGCTTATAGTTTTGATCATTTACAAAACTAATTTATTACATCACATTTGTATTATCAACATGAATAATTAATGCTTGTCACATAGACTCACAGAGTAAATTTGTTAAAGAGACTTATTCATTTAAACAGCAACGGTGCTCTTTGATATCCAGATGAAAATCAGTGAAGGAAAAACATCAAGTCAGTCTGTCATCACGTACAAGCTAAGGCTTATATATCAGGTCTTTGCTGTCAGGAAAAGGTGTGATCAGCAGTATTAAAAACTCTGTGAAGATCTATAAATAGAAGGACAGCAAAATTACCCTTCAAGTCGTGTGACTGAGGCTGACTGCTGGATTCTTATGTTGAACAGAAGCAGCTGATCAATTTCACTTTCATGCTGTTTATTCTATAGCTTCATCTTTTAAGAGTGTTTCTAAGTTTGGTATTGTTCACTGATTGTTCTAGTATTGTGAAGTTTCTTGATCCCTCTGCCCCCTTCAATGTACTGAAATAGTTACTGTATTTGAAGAAAATGTGTGATGTTAAAAAAGTCTGGCTTCTAAAGATTAAAACAAAAAACATTTAAGTGTTTCTTGTACAGATCAATGCATTCTAATTAAAACACATTTTAATTAGTTTATATTAAATATAAGTTGCTGTTTGAGTACCACCACTTTTGAGCATACCCAGAGATGAAGTTAACAAATACATTTCTGTTATTGTGCTTTTTAGGAAATAAGAATACATTTTGTAGTTCTAACTGACCTAAAGCAAGAAAGATATGATTCGAGACTTTGAAAAAAATATATGTCTTTTAATTTGGTGTATGAAATGTTAGGTTTCAGCTGTAGGTGTAACTTCAAAACCTAAGACAAAGAGACTAAAAATAGGACTTTTTGTTTACCCGTGCATACCTTATGCATTTTTTAATCTCATTTAAATATAAATATAAATATGATGAAAAATCTCTAAGCAATGAATCTACTTCCAAGCCATGACAACAGCATAGGCTGGAAATAATCATAACATCAAATAACCAATGCTATTCATACAGCATTTGGAATAGAAAGTAAACATTCACTGATTCAGCTGAGTTTGCAAATGTTTCACACAATACTGGAGTCTGTTTGTGCACTTGGATTTTTTTACGTTTTTTTTTTTTTTTTTTCTTTTTTGCTTAATGCTTACATTAGTGAAGACAATCAGGGGGAAATACAATTAGCGACTGGTCCATTAATTCTGAACATTGAGACACAAAATAATTACAGCCTTTTATGTCTAAATTTTAGTTTGTTTTGTGTGCGGTTTTGGTGATATGATTAACTTGCATAATGTGTGGGAAACTTTTATAACTGTGGGTGAGATTTTTGCTTTTTAGTGGGCTTAAGCCCCAACACTGAAAAATGATTTGATTGTTTGTTTTGGTCTCTATAAATAATACGCTTTTATCTATGCAAATGTTTGCTTCTATTTTATGTATTTACCTGTCTAGAAAGGGATGAGGTGCTCTGTGAATGAGAAAACCAGATAATACTAGATTATTATGTATGTTAGCAGCAGTTTTTGTACATTTGCAGCAAGTTTGCAGCTTAAGAGGTGTGCTTTGAAACACTACTGTAGCTCACTGACTTTGCACATTAAAACAAGAAATCTGTTGATTAATTTCATCCATGAACATTAAAACAAGGCCTTGAAAGCAAATTATACTCCCAGATTACCTTAAAAAAGAATCACGTTTTCACTATGAGAACTACAGATGAGACTAGTGATCCTGTGAGTAAGCAATCACATACCCTATGGATCCAGTTGCTAAAAATGTTTGAAGTTTTTTTCTTAAACTTTTCTAGACAATACGATACAAAGGAAAAAGAGACAGTGCTCATTTTAAGTGCGTATGCCAGTTATGCTACAAGGAGTCAGTGTTATGCATAGTGTTAATATTTTATATACACTTTTATCTGAACACTGTTTATTACAGCTGTGGTTGAACAGAGTTCAGCTCACGGGTGATATTAAACAAAATTCTATTCTTGATTTGATTGCTTTAACCTGAATAATTTGGAAAAGATTTTAGCTATCGCAGCATTTTTCCTGGCTGACCAGATCTGGTGTTCTGCGGTCTGCTGTGAGTGGGACTCATCCAAATGTTCCTACATTTGAGGGGGCCTTCACTTTGTCTTAAACCAACAATGACCACAGGAAAGAATCACCATCAAAATTGAAATTGTTACTTACCTCTGCATGCAACCTGTGTGAACACAGTCCTAGTCCAGATCTAGCCTTGCAGGAGGATACTGGAGATGTCTGGCATTGTGGTTCATATATTTTCTTTTCTCTTAGTACCCTACAAGTAATTAAAACCTAATCAGCAGTGGAGACAGTATTTTCAAATGATGCAAATGTATAATTTGTTGACTAACACCATGCCTAAATGAAATTTAGCTTTTAAAAAGGACTGACTATTGCTAATGAGCTTATCCAATGTTTACATTTTGATTTTCAGACTTAAAATGCAATCTGACAACACAAAAAGAAAAATATGTAAGCGAGAGAAGCTTTCATGTGACTGTCGCTATATTAAAATATATTATTTGGAAACACAGAAACAGAGGGATAATCAAACGGATAGCCTCTCTTTCATTTTTTCCAAACCAAAAATGATTTTTGTCATTCTTCTAGATTTATTCAAACAGTAATGGCACGCTCTGAAAGTCATAGGAAAAATAGCTTGAGCCAAAGTAATTTGTGAATGATGTCTAGTAACTAATGTCAAAACTGTTGGGTCTCAGTTTGTATGAAAAAAGATTAAAGGGTCACAAAAGGCTAACTGGGACACATTCTTATAATAGCAAATGTTTCCTGGGGAAAAACTCATCTTGTTTACAAAGGAAAAAAGCCACATCTCTACTGATTTTTTGTTTTTTTTTGCTGCTTCCAAGAGGCTTGCATTTCTGTTATTTATACTTTGTGACCTTTACATTGGACACCACTAAAAGCCTTTAAAGCAAATAGAGATGGAAATACAATGCAAACATTTGATCATAGACACAAACAACTCAATATGTGACAATAAATGAACTGTTATTGTGTCTTAGATATATATCTGAACCTATATTTCATGCACACCGTGTGATTTATCTACATTTTCCAAGGGGAGCCCATCAATGTTTATGTGTTAATGTTGTCACAAGAAATTGTCAGTCTATGAGATTTTGAAGTTATCTGTTAGCCTGTATAAATTTGCATAAGGTTGCAAGAAATTAAATAGTCTCAAAGACCCCATTTGTTTTTCTGTATTTGCTCGACTGTTTAGTTGACTCTTTAAGCCATTGCAGCAAGTTTTTATCTGTATCAGCCACCAATGTTTTTTAGGTACAAACCCATATTTTTGTCAGCAGTATATGCTGTAAATGTTGACTTTATTTGCCAATGACAAAAGTTAACCGTGTTTGAGTAATTAAAAACAAGATACAAACAAAATGTGCTTTTCTAGTAGAGGAAAAAGTTTTACTATCTTAGGCTAAAATAATAGCCATCCTCTGCCAGTGTGCAATATCAGTCTGAGCAAACTTTGCCCCACTCCTCAAGGCAAAATTCTTTCAGTTGTTGATGCTACATGTGTGTCTTATTTGTGGTAAACTTGCTTCCAGCCAGCCAGTACCATCAATACCATCTCACTGGTCTGACCTGTTAGAATGAGCTCTTGTTTTGACTTCTGTGACGGAGGAGACGTCACGAGCCGGGACTTAGTTATGAGTCCGTGTCAGTATGCAAGCACGCCCGCACACGCACACACACAAACACAAACATATACACAATCGCTAACTTACTTTTTGTTGATTTTAACCTGCCTTGGACGTCCTTTGTATATATTCTGCACCTGCCATCTTTGTTCATGTGAAGAAAAGCATGATAAATTTCACTGAAGTGATCTCCGGCCTTGGCCAGTCATTTATGACTTGTCTAAGTCATAATAGAACCCCGTCACAACCTCATTCTAGGACTTCTAATTTTTATGTTTTCAGTGCAAACTTTTTTGTTATACCTTATTGTTTTGGCTCCTTATCATGATGCAAAGTCTAGTTCTACTTAAGTTTCATTTATATATTTTACATTTTAGCAATTTCCTTGACCACTCTCTGATATATGGTACAATTCATGGTGGATTATGGTGACCATGCCAGCTCCTGCTTCAGAAAAACATCCCCAAACCAGGAGATTTCCAACTACACAGCTTGTATGAAATTATTTTCCACAAATGCTGTGTTTCTTTTTTTTTTTTTTCCATCAAACATGTCCTCTGTTCTTGTACCCAAATAATTCAATTTCACAAAAGAATGTTCAAAAACTCTTTCTTTGATTTCTCTTTGTTAAACATACCAACATGGCTCCATGGAAACTTGTCTTCACTCTCAACTACTTTGCCATATAAAAAACGACTATAGATAGATAGTAGAAAATTACTTTAAGTCATGTTTATAAAAGAAAATGTTAAACTTCCCAAAATGGGCATGAATTATTTACATGGTAAGTGCAAACGTTAGTGTGCCTTTTAGGTACTCATAATAAAACAGAGTGTAAAATGCTGAAGGTAGGAAATAAACAGCAAGACAAAACCATGAGAAGAAAAACTCAATGGATCCTTGTTTTGACAAAATGTAATGTGAGGAAAATCTCTGCAAAGGGTTGTCGTCGGACAATTTCATTCTCACTCAAAAAATACATCAAATTCTGATGAGAACTCACATTCATTGATTATTGCCACCTGATGGGCTGGAGAGGAATTTCCTCAGCAGCTGAATCAAAACTAATGCTGCAATCTGAATATGAAAACGACCATGTTAGCATGAATCCTGATGATTTGCACATTGAGACAAGGGAAAGCAATTTAAGCACTTGAATCCCAATGCACTTGACCACTTGTCAGTGGGTCTGTTTGGGATTTGAGCTATAAATCTCTGAGACATATTCATGTTTAAAACAGAATGTAGAAGCTGCTTAGCTTTGTATCTGCAAGTATGGAGATTATGAATACCATACAGGAAAACAAAACAACCTGATGGGATTAAAAAAAAGTGCTTACTGTCACACAGTTGATTACCTCTTTTATATGCCTAAATGGTGTGCTCATTGTGTCTTTACATTGTGTAAGAATATAAAGATATTTATGTGTCAAGAGGTTTAGGTGGGTGTTTGTTTTGCTGTTTTTTAAAAGTTACCTTGGTGTGAGTATTTTTTTCAGTTCAAACCTATTTATGTCTGAGCTAGTGCCACCACAGTCAGCTTGTCAGGTTGTTGTCTTGAGTGTTATTTTGCTGCTTCTTTAATCATTCTGCTTCACAGAGAGCTGACATGACAGCAGACCTGCGGTGAGATGCCAGCCACAGTTCAGATTAGACACATCTTTCAGCGTGTCTAAAAATGTTTGCTAGCTACAAAATTGAAATTCCCTCATTCATTTTTAAATGGGTGACAATAATTTATGGTGCTGGTTCTCATTAACTCCGTGTCAAATGAAGCTGACTTGTCGAACATATTTGCAGCATGTTTGCATCGCAGTATTGTTTTGAAGGTTGTTGCTGTCTGAAAATGGCAAGCTCACTGTATTTTGCCTGCGCTGTCAGCTCACATTTAAAATATTTATGAAGACTGTAAAAGAGAAAAAAGAAATTTGTAGCAACTCAAAAGGTCTACCACCAGTCTTGCCTGTGACAAATAGTAAAACACTTCATATCTTCAAAGAGACGGCAGGTTTCAAGCTATAGCACTGTCTTGTGAGGCTAAAAATACTGTAATTTCTGTCAATTATGCCAAATTGAATACGCCATTTTTTTTTTTGCTGTTGTGACAAGATGAAGGGCAAGAGTCCTTCAACAACTACTATGTTAGCTGGGCTTCCTCTTAATGCAAGACTGAACAAGAAAGGAGATCGGCATTTGTTCTGAAAACCTTTCAGGAAGAAGGGTAAATACTCCATACAGGTCTCAAAATAAATGCCTGAGTGTGTTTTCTGAGCCTCAATCTCACTCCATTAGCTGTGAGCTGAGCAGCTCAATTACTGCGAGATGAACTCAGGTGTCACACTGCGTATACCCGTTATGCTTGTCATGCTTTTTCGGTGATTATTTATTTCTTTAGCCGTGTAAAAATGACAAGGAGCAGTCACACTAGTTATAGTGGAGTTTATACTAAAAGTAACTCCCACACAGAAAGGAAAATACACAACTGGGTGTGTTGTGTGTGTTTGAGAAATAGAAAGTGGGAATGCATTCGACATGCTAACAGAGAGCAGTATTGTATACCTAGTCTTCTAAAGATGAGAGCTTGACAGAGTCTTGCTGTCTGTGTCTTCCTCCCCTTCCTCAGTGTGTTATTGCGTCTTACATATGCTTTATTTCTGGTTATTTGTATCTATCCTCACCACAAGATTGTTGGATGCATGCTTACAGATATAACACCATCTCCAGACTTGTTGTGGAAAAATTCAGCAACAGTTTTCACAAAGGACCAGCAGAAAAACCTTTGATGCATATGTGAGCATGAAGCATATTTTCACACACTCGCTAATCCTGTACACATTGGAAGTACATTACTTATTGTCAGAGAAATAATACCCAACATAAATGAATAAAATTTGTGGGTTTCTTTTCTTTGCTGCAGCAATTCTTCTTTGCAATAAATTATAAAATTATTGAAAACTCTAATTGTAAAACTCTAATTGTTTCCCATCAAATGGGGCTTTATTTGTAAGAACATCTCAGTTGAGGGCTTATTTATACGGCAGAGTATGTGGGCTGTACCCATGAAAACTTGCCAAATTCTTTTTTACTGAACAATTCCTTAACTAGAAACCACAGGTTAGTTGTATTTATTTGCTCCACACACACATCTGAGGGCCTTGTTTATTAAATGAATAAAATGCCAAAATGCCTTGCTTCTTTAAAACTAAATCATCAAATTCAACAAACAATACCAAACAGGAAAAAAAACACAGTGAGATTTTTGGAATTGACACCAAACTTTTTAATGAGCGAAACATCAGCCCTGTTCCTTAACACATAAATATTTTTTTTCTTTGATAATTTGAAGAGTAGTAGGTTTTCTATTGGTATCAAATGCCAAAAGCCTTCATACAAAACATTAATATACCAGACTCAAAGTTCTTACTTCTTGTCTTAATTGTTACTGGCTCCACAAAAAGCCTAGTAAAGGGTAACATGAAGACAGCAAATAGTCAAGAGTTTTGCAGAAACACTTTAATTTTCTTACTTCATGTAGCAACTAGTTTTGCTGCAATTCTAACTTCTCCATAACAGAATGAACAGAGATTAAGTTTAGCTCTTTTCTTTTTTCAGTTCCCCTTTTGCCCTATTAGAGTCAGAATCTAATACTAATGTTTCTTTTCTGCTGGTTGTGTAAATTTTTTGTTGAATTTATTTTGCCCCTTAGCCACCATAAATTGAACTCATAATCTGGAAGCACCACATGCCATGATAATGTGGCATTTCCAGGGGAGATGGTGGTGATCAGCGATGGGTTCACCCTGAATCGGTGGGTTGCTGGTTTGATGCCCTGCTCCGTCCATCTCTGTCATTTTGTCATTGTGTCCTTGCACAAGATGCTTCATCTGCTGGTGGTGGTCAGAAGTCCTAGTGGTCCTCATGCATAGCAGCCTCGTCTCTGTCAGACTGCCCCAGGGAAGCTGTGGCCATAATGTACCTCTCCACCATCAGCGTGTTAATGTGGGCACAAGTGATTGAATGTGAGCACTTTAGGGTCCTCTGAACTTGATAAAGCAACATATGGTCATAGGCCATCTTGCTATTTTTGTCACTTGCTTCAAATACAAATGCACATTTCATTAATAGGGGTTGAACTTTGCTCCAGTAACTACATGAGGAACTTTAAACAGTAAGATTTCTAGCCTGACTCAACTATAGCTTTTATTAGATAAGACATTTGGTTCTAGCTGTTGTAGCAATTTAATGACTTGCTCTTGTTATGGTACGACTAAATGAAACACAACATTAGCTCTCTATAAATCCTGATCTTTGCAGGAATCAAAGCTGTAAGCCTACACTCATAGCTAATCTCTAATCACCCTGTCGCTCTGCCACCTGCTCAAAATGTTTACTCACTACAATATAAGCTCCTGGATGGAATTGCTGATATAATTTAGGAATACAGTCATGTTTTCGTTTACCATCTCACATGCTGAAAAGAGAGATTGGGTAAATTCATAATTTACAAAAATAATGTTTCTCAAAGGATTGCTGCTTGTCACTGTAGCCCACATCCTGTATGTGTGTGTTTATGTGTGGAACATCAGTACGCTCTCTTCGCCGGTTTGATAAATTGTGAGGGTGCTATGGTAACCACTCCTCACAGTCACAGAGATCAGTGGCCTTCTTTTCCCGAAGACACCGAGCTAATAGAACTGCACTGAATGAATTGTTGTGTTCTTGGCGGCTAAAAGCTTAAAGCTTCTTAATTCACCTTTACTCTTTCACAGGCTTTTCTATTTCTGTTGCTCAGTTATCAGTTTATCTATGAATCTGTGTGTTTGAGGAGAGGAAAGGAAGATGTTGTAATTTTAATTTTTTTTATGTATACAGTACTGGAAAAAATCTGTAAAACAGCTTTATAGGGTTATCATACTGACTGATGTTCAAATGCATTCTTAGTTGAAATGAACACAACTTGCAGGAATTCTCTCTAGGTTACTGATTAGTACTGTTTAGGACTTTCTAAGACACTTGTTTCATCACACATACATGCATTTGGTGGGTCAAACTGGTAAAAATGGAGAATGGCATTGAGTCTGGATAAAAGAGATTGTATTTTCACAAAAAGTAAAAATAGAAGAGAGGGCTGCTGGAGAATAGTGTTGCATCACTGCCAAGATCAACAGTGCCCCCTCCTGGTCACTTGCACATTTACGTTGTCCAATCTATTTAAAACCGCCTCCTTTGAAAGTTGAAATATTAAATTACCTTCTCAACGTTTTTCCAGAAATAGTCATACTTAAAAACAATATACTTACACAATACTAAAAGGATTGTGGATTGAAAGTTAAAATCATTCTGTAACTGTTAATTATAAAATTAATTGACTTTATCTCCAAAGAAGTATGAGAAAAATTCTGAATTCAGTGTCTGATGATGAAAAACTCAAACAAAATAACTTTAAAAGGGTGATGTTGTGTATTTTCCAGGCTCATAGTGTCATGAAGTCAAGACGTGACTCCATGACACTTTAAGTGAGTGTTTGAATCCTGCCAGAAATGTTCTGTTTTGAATTAAGAAACTCAGACAGCAGCTGTTTTTGAATGTTCCCTTGGCTCAGAAACTGATTTGAAAACATTATGCAACTTTATCTAATTTTCAGTAAAAGAAAGCATTTTCTTACCTATAATCTTCATGTTTACAAACAACATCCACAGGTTCATGAGTGGTCTGGCTGTTGACTTAGAGCTACGGTTATCTCTTGTGGCCTTGGCATTAACTCACCAGTTTCGTTGTCTCTCAGCTTTGGTTTGTCTTTTATTTTAAAATCTGAGATTTCAATTGTTTTATATCTCTGTGGCAAAAAAAATGTGTCCAACCAAGGGTCTGCTTTTGGTGGTTGAGGAGATATTTGTCCTCTCACATGTATTTCCAGAAGAGATGACACACATCCAAATCAATCAAGAAAGGTACTGAGTGTAACGTTTCACACTCAAGAAAACAATATGTTTTTTCTCAACTGTCATAGAAAGCAACAAGTATTAAGACAGAGCTGTGATGTCAGTGAATATATATGGTAATGCCTTCAGATTCAGCGAACATGACTCAAAAGCATTGAAAAAGCATGTTTTTAAATTACTCATTTACTTGAATGGCCAATGGAAAGGCGGATTATTTTTTTATGTTTCATAGTTTCAAGACTTTTTTTGGCTTTTTGAATCTAACATTTAGTGACACCTTCTTTCTAAAGACACACGCACACACAGGGTCTTATTTATACAATACATTGCCTTGTCACCTAGCACAATCCAGTTGATCTGTGTAGTGAATGAGAGCCTGACTGATGAAGTGGCAAGGAAGTCAAAAAGTAAACCAATAAATTCACAAGTCACACTTTATATTAAAATTTTTATTCCAATCTTTCCTCTAGATTTAGTTGTACTTGTTGAATATTGTTATACTGCATTACTGACCTGTGTTATCGCTGCCATTGTAGGGTCTTGAGAACATACTATATGAGAGGTTCAATGTTCCTAATATAAATAATGATCTATCACCTAAAAACCCTAAATTGCAAATTTGAGCTCTGTCCAGTCCTTTTACAATCACAAAGAGTTGTTTCATATTTTTTTATGTCATGTATTAAACACTAAGATGCAATCATTTCAGGTCATGTTTATTGTTCACCCTAATTTTAGCTCTGAGTTTCATTGAATTGTAGAATTTTTTTTTTTAATTATTAGAGCCATTTTCTTGGAACACAGAAATATTCTATTACTGTTTGAAGAGGTAATCCTGAATAAAGAATAAGAAGAAAAACTAAGGAAAGGTCTGTGAGTGACAAAAAGCACTTCTCTGCCATTTTTTCTAAATAATCAAATGTGATTTTCTGAGGGAGTTCTAAAAACAGAGAGAGATAATTCATTATGGAGCTCAAATAACAGACTGAGATGAAAAGCAACATGGGAGTGTGCATCACATTTGCATGTACCTGTGTCTAAGGTGTGCATGGCTTCTTTTCTTTTGATGTTACATGCTTTATGGATTTTCTTGTAGGGACTAATGTTGTTCTCTTCAAACTAGATACAAGGAGCCACAAAGTTAGCCTCACCACCGGGAGGGTTTTTAGAATTGTGATCCTCTTTCTGGATAGCCGGGGATAATCCCAAAGTATTACAGTGGCCAGAGCTTCCTTGGAAAAACTGTTTATGGATGTATTGCCTCTAGATAGGATTCAGAAGCCACTCACACAATACAGTTGTTCAAAACTGCCAAAACACATTTCCTCAAAACTCACATTTTTCTCTGAACTGTAGGTGGACAACATAACTGTCAATCTGCTCTCACAAAATAATTTCTTGGAAAATCAAAGTAAACTGCTTCAGAGCACTTAAATCTGTTCACAGAATAAAAATAATGACCTTAGACTGCTCTAGCAAATTTTTAAGATGGAAACACTCCTGTCAGTACATCCATGTTTATCTCCTTCTCAGAATTTGACTACATTTATACAACTCAATGTTATTTAACTTTATCTAATTAAATTCAGACATATTTTTTCCAATCCGATGAGTAAGTAATGATTCAAAATAACATTCCCATGAAATTGTCCACATAAATGTTCTAGCTGAAAGGAATGCATAAAGAAAGTATAACTCTATTTTATTCTGGGTTTCTAAGAAAACAAATTACTGCAACAAGAAACATTCACAATTAGTTACACCTAAAATACTTTGATTTTAATATTAAAGTCTCATATTAAAACAAAAAAATAACTGATTGTATTTTTAACATGAAACCAAGGATATAATTTGTTATATTTGGTGTCTAAATAGAAAACGTACATTCCCTCTATTTTAACTATGAAAAACAGTTCAGTATTTCTTAAGCTTGAATTTGAATGGGTGATTCAGGTTTTCATTACATTCCAGTACAATTATTCTAATCGTTGTAGTATTGGTGAGGTTTTCCTTTTTTAGTTTATCATGTAGTTAATCTAGAGTGATTTAGCTTGTCTTTTAACACATACATTGTTGACATACAGCTTAATGGACAGGTTCTTGTCAATCTGATTAAAATCCTGCAACTCTCTTATAATTTATATTTAATCCTTATTTATGTACAGTTGTACCACAAGCCAGGCTGGTTCACAAGCTGCCTACAATTCTGCCACTGCAGTGTTACATTTAACATTCAGCTATTCATGAGTCAAAAATAATCACTCAAGGAAAAAAGTAAGGAAGAACAGTACAGGATTGGCCAGGATGGTTCACACACTTTGTGGGCATGTAAAACTGTTTTATTATTATTATAATTGTTCATTTTTGCAGTTGAATTAGATTCCAGTAAACATTAAACTGGTAAATTACAGTGACGTAATGCACAAATCTAAATCAACCTTTGTGCTGCCTGCAATCTCACAGCCTGTAGCACAAGATCCCACATTAAACTCACTTCTGTTGCCAACTCTGTTTATGTAAAAGCCCTAAAGAGGCTGCTTTATGAAATGAAAGCAATAGCATAGTGCAACAACACACCACACAGCATACAAGTGAGAATTATGTCATTAACATGGTCATAAACATATAACATGTTCAGTTTCCTTCAAGGACCTGCGCGATTTCCAAAGCTTTTCTCAGTTTGAATTTGCTTTTAATCTCCCCCTGAAAACATTGGGACATCTACTTCCCATTATTGTTGGGGAACATGGCAACAAGCTCATTTTGTGATGTGGCAGTAAAACTATTGAGGGAAATGATGTGCATGCAGTGAAAGGCTCAGAGCCGGCTGTATTGGGTCAGTGTCAACTTCAGTTAAAATGTCAGTAAAAATACTCGTAAAAATAAGAAAAAAAAATATTGCAGATTTGGTGATATAATATTCTAAGTCTTTATAATGCAGCTGTAATGTCGAAAGGTGTGTTATTGTGAAATATATAAAAAAATTATATATATATAT
>CAEFZX010007600.1:0-37710 GCA_903066825.1 Alfaro cultratus | reverse complement strand
ACTTTGATCTGACTCTTGTGTTATTAAGTCAAATGTTTATTTTAATGCAGCTGACAGTTTGCAAAGCTTGAGGATAATGTCCTGATCACACTAAATGTTTCTGAGCTGAATTCATTGAGATGTTTAATAAAATTCATCATCAGATCAGAAATTTGGTTCATGTGATTTGAAACAAGAATTTAAATTATTCTGCAGTAAAATAAGTTATTTAAACTTGATATTGTGAGTAAAATAATAGAGAAATGTGTCTCTTTAACTGGGTGAGGGCAGTTTTTTAGTTAAAACTCACAATTTAAGATTAATGAACTTATAAAACAATGTTTTGACAACTTGTCTCTTGTTGTTAAATCAACTTCATGAACTTAAATTTCTGAGTTAAAATCAAAAATAATGTTCTTGTTGACTTAAATTTCATTTTCAAGGCAGCAGGTGGACTTTTTTTTCAAGTTAAACCACCTTAAATGCTTTTACAGTGTACAAATAAACTGAATTGAGTTTTACATTTCCTTTACAAATTTGAGAAAAATCGTAAGCTTAAATTTTTAATGACAGGCAACCAGCAGTGTTTGCACATGAGAATCAAAAGCAGAACTTTGTTTATGTTTGCCTTACTTAGTGACGCAGTGAGCTGCAGTCAGAACCCACACTTTGTTGATCAGGGAGCCGCCGCACTCGAACCGGCCGTCAAGCTGCAGCTCCACCTGCCAGGGCCAACTTCCAGCTGAGGCATCCTGACCTCCAACTATTCTGAAGTTGCGAGGAGCGAAGCCACATTCTGAAACAAAAAATCAGTTCAGACGATATCAGGGTCCAAACGTTCAACAAATCTTATTATTTTAGAGAGGCTTTAGGTTTCTACCAACCATTCAGCTGTGCATCGGATCCTGGGAAACGGGAAAAAAGCAGAAACATTTCAGCTGATTTTCTTCAGCAAAACGCTGGAGCTCAAGATTTACACTAAAAATATATCGTTTTTGTGATAAAATTGCAAAGAATACCTTTTTATTGTTAATAATAATAACACAGAAAAGACAGAGAGCTACCTGCAAAGAGAAAGTTCACCAGAGCCAGGAGAGGCAGCAGAGTGTTTGAAGCCATCGTGGAGGGAAATGCAGAATCTGTGTCTGAAGCTCTTTAAATATCGTCTCCCATCCGTCGCCTCTTCCTGTGTTTCGCCTAAAAACCAACCACATGGGAGCTGCTCAGCTGTTTCCTCTTTCTAAGAATCGTTATTGTTTCCTTCAAAGAACTGCAATGATGTAATGGTGTCAAAAATAAACGCTACACGCTTCACTTTAGTCTTTCTGAAGGTTTATACAGGGACTGAAATTCTGCAAAAAGTAGAAAGAAATTACTTAGGAGTAATCAATTGATTTGATTTTAATTAATCATTTTATTAATCAAATTAATTGATTATTTGATTAATTAATCAATTATTTGATTAACTGAGCAATTAATCTTTTAATAATTAGACGGCCCTAAATATAAAATGGCAATAATTGATATTACTAACAAAAAATAACAAAATAAGACAAAATAAATTGTTTCCAAATCAGTTTCTTTCAATAAAACAATACATTTTAATACAAACCGCAGGTGTGTTTCTGTGTCTGGTGAATTTTTTGTTAAAATATTTAATTCAGTGGATAGAAAAACCAGGAATTTTACTCAAGTAAGAGTAAAAATAATTCATAGAAAAATCACTCAAGCAAAAGTAAAAGGCAAACTTAGTGAAAATACTCTGAAAAGTATTTTTTTGAAAAGTTACTGAAGTAACTAGTTACTATTCACTGTATGCTGAGATATTTGCACTAGAAATTAGACCAGAAATAATCGGTGAGACTTTGTTTTATAAGTAGACATTTTAGCAATTATTTTCTTTACTCTTTGCGTAAGTTTTTTAACTTTTTTTTTTACTTTTACTTAAATAGAAATATGATGAAGTAGTGCTGCATTTTTAGGTACTCCAACCATCTCTGCTTTTATATCACTGAAACAAATTTTAAACTCAATTGCATCCAGTTTTCTGATTTATTTGTAATGAATAGGATTCCCAAAACTCTGTATATCTGATTAATAACAGACAAGTTTTAATATTTCCCTCAAAACCAAAAGTTTACACTTTTACACTTTTGTGAATCGGATTCACAGGTTGTGAATCAGATTAATTCACAACCTGTTCTTTAATTGGAAGTCCTGCGGATGTATTTTGAGTAAATACACCACAGAAATGTTCAGCCGTCGAACCGATAAGGAGGAAGGCAGGTAGAAATCGACCCAGGAATAAAAACAAAAGACCTTCTGAAGATTACGGTTTGGACTTGGATTGAAAAGCCGCTGATAGACGAAGACGACGTGAATCCAAAAGCAACATATAAAGTGAAGTCACAACAACGACAAAGTGCTTCACAACAATCACATCGCAGGTATAAACGACAAAACAGAAAATAAAATTAACTGACTGCCTGGTTTCATCTTGACCTATTTTAAGAAAGAATTGATAAAAAGGTCAGGATGACAGCAGGTAGGCCCGTCCTCCTGCCTCCGACTTCCTGAGTGACAGTGTGTTTGATTTCATTACCATTCGTTAGTTCTCATGAAAATGACAGCGCTGATCGATTATTGGGCACTAAACTAAAAATATAGCTGGAAGTGATTCATTTCCAATGAAATTTTAATTTTATATGCAGAGAAATGACTAATTAGGGGAATTTAGGAACGCTTGTTTAAAACTCGGTGCTGACATTCAGGGGTTTGGCTTCTGCCCAGGGCGACACAAACCAAGGGATGGCACCATGCAAAACAAATGAAATGAAAATCAAGAAATAAGTGTAACTGAGCAAGTTTTCTATTGATAATCTGGGAAACACTTTGACACAACAACTAAGGCTTAAGTTGGTATTTGATTCACAGCTTATGATTTTATGCTAAGCTAAAAAGCAATTTAACTTTTTTAATTTATCTAATTCATCAGATTATCGTGTTTCCTCTTTAGGCCATACAAATTGTCAGTCAGCTTTAAAAACAATGTTACATGAAGATTTAACGGCTTTTGTGTTTAAATTACAGATTAATAATATCTGATGGACTTTTTCTGTTTAGTATAAATCCTCAAAATATTTGATTTTATTGCATTTTTATGATTGAAAGGGTCATTTTAAAAAAAATCATGTCAAACAACATTAAGCTGGAGATGACAAATGACAAACATCACAGAGCTATAATAAAATAAAGAACAGCCACAGACAATAGATAAAGTAGAATAAATAAAGTAAAAATTTTTTTTAAATAAATACACACATAAATCGGTAAAATAAAACAATGTGTGCCTTTTAGTTTATCATTTTTTCTTAACAAAAGAGTCAAATATACATTCAAATACAAATAATAAGAGATCTGCTACAGTAAAAAAAGTAAAAACTATAACAGAGATCTGCTTATGAGATAGTTAAATTTCTGAAGTTCATGTTTTTACAAGTTTCTGATTATTAAAGTTAAGTTTTTCAACAAAAGCTGAATAAATTTTCCAGTCCATTATAAAATGAGGGGACATAATATGTGGACGTAATATTTTTGCAAGGATTATAATTAGATTTAATTTATACATTTCATCTGAATAAAAGGCTGAGTTAATGGGAAAAGTACAAAATGACCAGAAATATTATGAACAGCAACAAAGAGAATGAAAAGAATAACATATTTTGATTTTACTTAAAAGATTTCATGATTTCCACAGAACAACGGTTTATGAAATGTCTTATTTACATCACATAGATTACTTAATCTACATATTTCTAGAAATATGATGATGATTGATGATGATGATATTTACAGCAGTGGTTCTGGATTTATCATCAGAATAAGTCAGTTTATCAGGAAGCAGAAACAGAGCAATGATTGTGACTCAACATCCAAATATACAATCAATTATGTGGAAAATTATTCATCTTTTGCACATTAATAGATATTACCACATGTTGGATGGAGCTGAATATAATCTGTATTACATAAATAAAGACCAGTCGGGTTTGTCAGTCAATATTCTGTGGTACTTTATGTAAATTCAATGAAGCGTAACTGTCCATTTAAATACTCCTCATGATAGTTTTTGCAAGTGATATGTTAGTTGTGATAAATCACCTTTCTTGGTTCCACACCCAGGCCTGAGAATTCACTTAAATATCTGTATTTCTAAGATTAAAATCACTTAAAACCATAAAAAGTTTAGAAAAACATGTAAAGGCTTTCACAAATAACATAGAATACACAAATATATGTTTTATGTAATGTTTATTACTAAAATTATTAGAATATATAAAAATGTGGACTATTTTGGCCTAAAAATAAATGTTGATCTCTGCAGTTTGAATTTTCTATTCAAGAAATCAAAACCTGAAGCAAAACCTATTTGTCTCCCTCTGCTGGTAAAATTGAGTAATTACACAAAAGATCCTACGTGTCTTTATAAGATTTAAATCGTATCAAACCATAAAATGCTTAGAAAAACATGTGAAATGTCATAAATAGAAAACCTAAATATGTGCTTTATTTAATGTTTATTACTAAAAGAATTAGAATATATAAAAAACGGAGCTTAACGTCAAACAGATGTTGAGGTCAGCAAGAAAACAAAATCTGAGATTTGTCTCCCTCTGCTGGTAAAACATAAAGGCTCCTATGCGTCTATATATAAGTTTAAAATCATTTCAAACCATAAAGTGTTTAGAAAAACGTGTAAAGTGTGTTACAAATAAAAAAAATACAATACATAAAAATATATTTTATTTAATGTTTATTACCAAAATGATCAGAACATATAAAATACCGAACCAGTTTATTCTAAAACAAATATTGCGCTCGACAGATTGCATTTCCTATCCAGTCTTTTCCTTCGTTCCTTCGATTGCTTTCCGTCTCTTCAGGTTGGTGTAGAGCAGCGCGAAGTTGATGACATACGTTGAGACACACACCATGCAGAAATCTCCCAGAACAAAGGCGAGAATAGATGCGAGATAAAGCGAGCCGGCTACAGACACCCAGGAGCAGATGACCAAGGCCAGGGCTGCCTTTTTAGACAGAGACAATCCTGCGGTAAAGAAATGTGAGTTTATATGCAGAAATCAACCCTATAATCTCACACGCAGGCTGAGCTATAATAAACATTACGGTTAGCGTAAAATCCCTGCTCTATAATTTGCAGAGGACAATGGCGGACCTACCAAGGCCCATCTGCAGAGTGTAAAACAGAATGCCGAGGACGCTGTTGGGCTGGTTCAGAACGCTGTCTTTGGCCACAAAGAGCTGGACCAAACCAAAACCACGTCCCCATCTGCCAAAAAAAAAGAAGAAAAAAAATGGCGGTAACGTCAACAAAATGCATTCTGAAATGCTAGTTAAAAAACTGCTGTGTGACAGAAGTATTGGTGTTCTTTCTTTGGGTTTTGTCACATTACAATCACAGATTGTAATGGCTTATTCTGGGGGTAATGGTTACATGGAAGGAAAAAAAGAAAATTAATCAATTAATCATGGTGAATCGTCAACTAATCGCTAATTGGAGTACAGACTCAAAAAAAACAACAATTTGGTGCAAGAACAACACAGTCAGCGCAGTAATTAAGCCAAACTGTACACAAATACATACATTTTAATTTAAGACAGAAAAAAACCCCTTTGTGTATAAATATTTTCTACCCAGAACTCAAGTGGCGGTTTTAGCTTCACTTAGTTCAAGTTCTGTAAATAAAAATTAAAGCTGCCGTATGTAACATTTATTTTAAAAAAACTTTTTACATATTTATTGAAACTGTCATAGTTTGTTATGGGACAATAATGTTCCTCTGCATTCTCCCAGTGCTAACTAAAAACGACCAATCTGAGCCAGGAGGCGGGACTTAGCGCCGTCAATCACAATCTGCTGTGGCCCATGTTGTGAATGCTCAAGCTAGTTAGCACAACCATCAATAATGACAGATAAGCGGTTTTCCTGTAAAGACAAGATGATTCTCCATCATTAGCTACATTTATCAGCAAGTACATGAGATTGATTGACAGCACTAAGACCCTCCTCCTGGCTCTGATTGGTTGTTTTTGGTCAGGAGCGCTGCATTTCATCAGAGGGCAATAGCAGCTCAGGAGACGGTGCTGTCACATGTTTGGCCAGTTTATTTAAGAAGGAGGACAAAGATTAGCACACAGCTTGAAGTTTTGTATTAATATTATTTAGTTTTGAATTTTAAACACTATACTACTGTGTGAAGACTTGAGACTGAGGAGGTTCTCCTCTCAGCAGGACACCCACCCTAAACAAACAGCCAGAGCTACAGCAGAGTGGTTAAAATGCAACCGTATTATTGGTTGTAACGGCCCAGTCAAAGTCCTGACACTCTGCTTTTAAAATGATTTTGCAAAGCAGAATATGTAAAGCTGGTAGAAACAAAACCCAAAAGCTTAACAGCTATAATGTCAGGAAAAGATTGTTGTAAAACGTATTTAATCAAGACAGACTGAATACAAATGTACGCCACACTTTTATGATTTTTATTTATTATAAATATGCAAAAACTGAGTGTCATTTTCCTTCCATTTCACAAATACAAACTTGTTTTTCTTTTGGGGATAATATAAAATCCCCAAAAGAAAGAAAACATATGTATTTGGTTGTTAATACTTATTAAATAGCCAAAACAATCAGCTATGCAGTTGAGTCACAGAAGAACGTTCACTTTGTGGGTCAAAAAGCACAAAGTTCCCAAAGGAATGTCAAAAATTCAACACGTGGCAATAAAAAGGGGCTTAAATTTCTTTAAATATCTGGAAACAATCCACCCTGAGCCACAGTTATTGTTTGCCTGCTTCATGGATTCTGCAGGTATGATTTAAAAACCAAAAGGTGTGAATGAAATTCCTACCTGGAGGTGAAAACCTTGGAGCAGCTCACAGACTCCCCCAGGTCGCACATCGCCCTGTAATCTGGGTCTCTCTCTCTGGAAAGCTCCACATGCAGCGCATAAACAGACAAAACCAAACCCAGGAGGCCCAGAACGATGCGCGCTGTGGGCTCCCAGCTCGGCAGCCCCTGAGCCGCAGCCATGTGCGAAACAATGGATAAATAAATTATAAATCGATTCTAACAGTTTCTGCTTTCTGTCTAATCCAACCGAATCCGTTTACAGTGGGCGACGTGTAAAAAGACACATCCTCACTTCTGATTGGCTGGCTTCATTTGTTGTCCCCGCCTGCCATTGGTCGGTCGGATCCAAACGTTTATTGGGCCAAAAATCCTTTTACTTTTCTTTACATAATATAAATTAATCTATTACAGCTTACTTTTATTACTAGTTATTTTTTAAATCTAGCAGTGGGTGGAGCAATTTTAAACTATTTTCTTGTATTGAAAATCAATAGATTTTTTTGCTAGTAATTGGTTTATTTTAGAATTTGATTATCTTGTTTTTCTTTTGTGCAAAAAAACACAACAAACAATTCTGAGTTAGTTAATTAGATCAAATAAATTAGCATAAAGGAATAAGTTTTTACTAGGATTTAATTAAAGCTTTACCCCTAAATCAGCTAATGAATTATCTAGATCGATTATTTAAGCTTCTATCTTCGTGTTTCTGTGCAAATTTTGACATTTTTGTGTAAATTTGATTAATTTAAGTCTCCCTGCATTCACAGTTTTTATGCCTATTATGTGGACATTTGTGTAAACAGCTCAGACAGACCGGTTAGGACATAAAAAAGAATTATAATGAAGCAATGGACATGTCTTAGTTGTCAAATGTGCCTCTAACTCCAATTCAAGAATAGTCTTTTCTTTCTTTCTTTCTTTCTTTCTTTCTTTCTTTCTTTCTTTCTTTCTTTCTTTCTTTCTTTCTAAAAATATATACCATTACGTCAGAATTGCCTGTATTTTTCTCCAACTTTCGTAAAATGTGGAAAACGACAAACGTCACCTCCCATGAATAAATAAACAAAATCACACAGACTCCATTCTATTTGGCATGAAGCCCCGCCTCATAGTGCGTACTGCGCGCCTATTGGATGACGGGGCCTCCCTCCCTTCATCTAATTGGCTGGCCACATGACACTCAAAGCAAACCCGGAAGTGGACGAGGAAGCGGCGGACAAAACAAGTGAATTATCGTGCTCTTTCGCTATTAAAACTGGAGCTATGGACGGCGTGGTTTCGCTCACATGCTGAAAGTATGTTACTCTTTTTTGAATCGCATTCATTTGCAGTTTTGTTTCGTTTTATAACCGAGAAGGAAGCAGGTTTAACGGTACGTTGGAAGCCAGAGCTCCAGGTAACGTTAAGCCTACGCCCCTGCGTCAAGAAGTGAGAAAGGTGCTTCTTTGTCACCGTTGAGCAAATAAAACTACCGTGCCTCTGTCTTCAGCTATAAAATGGGGTTTGTTTTAGGCATTTGACTGAGATCTACAGGTTTCCTTCTCATTTAGTGAATCCAGGCCTCTACTTGTTAAATTTAAAACAGCGTCTGTCCATTTTATTCCTCTATTTTGAGTCTTAAGACAAATAGAGACTCTGTTGTCTGTCATTAAGGAGAAAACAGAGATAATTCTAGCATTGATTAAGTCAGTGCTGAATTTTTAAAATGTAGATTTTATGCATCATTCATAAGCACCTGCTTCCAGTTTCTCTCATTTAATTAGTAAGTAATACCAGTCAGTAATATGTCTGTATGTTAAACTTCTTTTTTTCATGTGGAGCACTAACATGTAGTTATTTCAGGTTATATCACGTTTATTGGAATTGCTTGTAAAGATTTCTAAATAGATTGAACACAAAAACTTTTTCATTGCAGTCTCACGCTGGAAAGTCGAGAAAAAGCCAATATTTTATTTGAGTGCAGAAAGTAAATTTCAATAAATAATTATTTTAAAAAATGTCACTGTGATTTTTCCGCTTCCCTGCAGGTGTTCAAAAGCTATAAAATGTATAAATGTATATAAAGTGTGCTTTTACAAATCAATCTTGTCCAGTAAAATTTGGCTTTATTTCACTCATTGTGAGTTCACTATTAGTCACTGTAAAGGTCCTGAATATTTATGCAAACACCTGTCTTATGTTACATAATTTTGATCTAATTGTCACTATTATATTAAAAATAAAGTTTGGTTGATTATGATTGATTTGTGAAAGCAATAAAAGGGTAAAACATCCAATGGGGTGAGTACGTTTTAGAAGCACCGTAAATATGACGTGACAAAGAGTGCTGTACATTTCTGTGGTCCATTAAAATGTTTTAAAAGTAACAAATAACTGCAGATACAGGTAATATTTGACCAGAGGTGGACAGAGAACCAAATAAATTGGACTCAAGTAGAAGCAAAAAAGTATTTGGCAAAAAGTTTACTCAAGCACTGAATAACTGATCAAATTATCAAGCATTTAATATTTAAAAAATACATAACAAGATGGACCAAAATACAAAGTTTAGTATTTCAAGGACAATAATTCATATAAGTAACAAAAAGTGAACTCAGGCAAAAGGAAAGTTTTTAAAATCAGTTTCTTTCAATAAAAGAAAACTTCTGAAGCTTTAGCAAAAACTTCAGGTGTCGGGTGAAGTTTTGGTTAAAAAATGTTTGTTTTTCATTCAGTAAGTAGAAAATCCAGCAATTTTACTGAAGTAAGAGTAGAATTACTTCAAAATAAAATTACTCTAGTAAAGGTAAAAGGTTCAGCGTAGTAAAAATACTCTTAAAAGTAAATTTTTTCAAAAAAGTTACTCAAGTAAATGTAATTAGTTATCACCCAACTTTGCATTTGACTTACTCTGTGATTGACAATTTCTGATGACACCGTAATAAAGAAACTATAACTTTGTCTTTTATTTTTTTTGTTTAGGTCTCATTATAGCAACATGTCGACTAAAGACGGTGGAGGTGCCAAAGTTTTGGCCTCTCCTGAAAAAATGTCCACAGACAAAGGCAGACAGAACCAGAACCAGCGTGGAGTTGAGGCAATACCAGGCAACGCAAACACCAGCATAGCAGCAAAAAACTTGGCCCTGCTTAAAGCACACTCTCTGGACGTAAAGTTTGACGTCGGAGAAGAGTATGATGTCATCGAAACCATCGGCACCGGGGCGTATGGCGTCGTTTCATCTGCCAGAAGAAGGGACAACGGTAGATGTCTTGATGTGTTTAAATGTGAAAAAATTCATTTAGTTGAATCTCTTTGATGTTTTCCACTCTTTCCTTTATTTTTACTTTATGTAGGCCAGCAGGTGGCAATAAAGAAGATCTCCAATGCTTTTGAGGTGGTGACGAACGCCAAGCGAACGTTGAGAGAGCTGAAGATCTTAAAACACTTCAAACATGACAACATCATCGCCATCAAAGACATCCTGCAGCCGAACCTTCCTCACTCTGCCTTCAAGTCTGTGTATGTAATTATTTTCTCAAAATTCAATTTCTTTTTAATCATTTACATAATATGTAACCTTTCATAGATAGCACTAGATGTTAGGGGATAGGGGACGTTTCCCCAATTAAAAAAAACAAAATTCTTTTAACTTTTTTCTGATTGTTTTCTCAAAATAACAACTTAATTTTCTAGTGCTTTTTTAAGGTAATGAGTTAGTTTTCTGTTTTCCACATACTTTTTCCAGATGGTTTTCTCAATATGATGAGTTAATTTCCTGATTGTTTTCTCAAAATAAAGAGTTGACTGGTGTGTGCATTAAACACATGCATTTGAAGGATGGAATCAGGTTTACCAAACGTCTCGTGAGCTCGAAAAAACAAACTTTGTTTTCTCAAGATTAATTTATTTCAAAAAATCATTGGGGAAAAAGTTCTGAAAATGTCTGCTCTCGGCTTCTGTAAAAGACAGCCCATGACTTGAGTTGTTATTCCTAATTTATCTCTGTTCTACCATCCTGTGTTTGCAGATATGTTGTGTTGGACCTCATGGAGAGCGACCTGCACCAGATCATCCACTCTGCACAGACTCTAACCCCTGAACACACGCGCTACTTTCTCTACCAGCTCCTCCGTGGCCTTAAGTACGTGCACTCTGCCAACGTCATCCACCGTGACCTCAAACCCTCCAACCTGCTGGTGAACGAGAGCTGTGAACTGAAAATAGGGGACTTTGGCATGGCGCGGGGTCTGAGCTCCCACCCAGAGGAGTCTTACTGCTTTATGACGGAGTACGTGGCGACCCGGTGGTACCGCGCTCCTGAGCTCCTGCTGTCTCTCAATCATTACAGTTTGGCCATTGACATGTGGTCTGTGGGCTGCATCTTTGCCGAGATGATGGGGCGCAAGCAGCTTTTTCCTGGGAAGAACTACGTGCACCAGCTGCAGCTCATCTTGAGCGTGTTGGGCACTCCCCCTGAGGGTTTGATCGGATCTATCAGGGCGGATAGGGTACGCTCCTATGTTCAGAGTCTCCCATCCCGAACACCCGTACCTTTGGCCAAACTGTACCCGCAAGCTGAAGCCTCGGCTTTAGACCTCCTACAGGCCATGCTGCAGTTCGATCCTCGTGAACGCATCAGCGTGACGGAGGCGCTGGCGCATCCTTACGTGTCCAAATACCACGACCCAGATGATGAGCCAACATGCGTGCCAGCTTTTGACTTTGAGTTTGACAAGCTTCCAATGAACAAAGAGCAAATTAAAGAGGCTATTTTGATGGAGATTCAAGACTTTCACAAAAAGAAACTGAGTTCTCGTCCAAGGCTGCAGTTCAAGCCTTTGTCAAGGGTCGAATCTGCGGCGCAAAGAAGTAACCAGCCAGCAAATGTTGACCTGACCAAGCAAACGATGGTCGCAATTGCACAGCACCTTGAGGCAAAACAGATTCAGCAACAGCAAATGACAGAAGCAAACTCCCAGAAGCAACAAAACAACCCACCAGCAGATGTGAACCAAGCATTCTCAAACCAGGTGCCCCATCATCTCCCCCTCCTCAGTAAAAATGTAAGCTGTCCAGTCGACGTGGACATGCCTAGTGCCAACTCCGACAGCGGACAGCCAGAGACGATCGACCTCACCACACCAGTGTCCACTCAGGAGGCTCCATCAGAAACGATGAGAGACGGAGAAGGACAGGCAGGAATCCCAGCCATCCAGAGCCAGCGCATGGAGCCCAACGCCATTCCCTCATCACAAGCACAAACCATGACCACCCTACCAACCAGCGTGCCTTCCCTGTCTCTGTCGGCAGCACAGGTCCAGTCTCTGTCTCAGTCTCTTTCACACTCGCTGTCCAAGAATGCAAGGCCTCCTCCGCGTGCAGCAGAGGGAACGAGAAAGGAAGGCGCCATTTCTGAAGACACCAAAAATGCCCTGAAAGCAGCTCTGTTAAAATCAGCTCTAAGAAATAAAGCCAGAGGCGGTAAGTGTGTCATATCCTCAGTACTCTGAGGGAGTATTCGTTCACTTTAAACTTTTAGACATTTTGTCAAGTAAGAACCAGAAATTATTATGTATTTTATTGGGATTTTACGTGATACACCAACAAGGCCTAAATCAATTAATTCAGTGAATCACATCATAAATTAAAATTCGATCTGCATGATTTATTGATTTCCTTTTTTTCACTTTTTCTACCAGAAATGGATGACAAAAGTCTTCAGTCTTCACTGCAAAGACACAATTTTACCAAGTGTTTTTGTCTAGTTTCCAGTGCAAATATCTTAGTGAATTTGAATTAAGACAAAACTAATGTAAAAGTATCTTTTCAGCAAGATATAGGAGCTTATTTTAAGTCAATAATTTCATAACATTGGTGAAAAAGTACTATTCCATTAGCAGATAAATTTACTTATTAAAGACAATTTCTCCATGTCATAAGTGAAATAATCTGCTTTTTTGAAATTGTTAACTTAAAACAAGCTCCTATATCTTGCTGGAAAAATACTTGTAAGTTAGTTTTGTCTTATTTCAAGTGTAACAAAATGCTTGCATTAGAAACTAGACTAAAAATACTTCAAGATTTTGTTTTTTTGCAGTCTGGTGCTTTGGGCTCAACTATATCAAATTTGTTTACAGAGACTTCATAGTTCATTTTATTAGTTTTTTTTCTGTTTTGTTTTATTTATTTTGGATATTTAAAATGTCTTCCAGTTTCGGAGTTGAATGTTCATTAGAATATAACACACTTTAATGACAAAGAGCAACATACCTAAGTTTAAACTGATCTGAACTTAAGTTCCTTCTTGCAGACGGAGGCGGCTCTGGGTTGGGCATTGATGGTGGCACCGGAGGAGGAAGTATCTCCTCTGCGGTGTCTTCTGTTCCCGAGTCGCGGCGGCCCGTCACGGCCCAAGAACGTCAGCGAGAGAGAGAGGAGAAAAGAAGAAAGAGGCAGGAACGAGCACGAGAGAGGGAGAGAAAAATGAAGGAGAAGGAAAGAAAGGAGAAGAAACAGGGCGACTCGCTGGGCGGGGTTCTGCTGAGCGACAACGACAAAAGCCTCTTGCAGCGCTGGACAAAGATGATCGACAGCTTCAGTGACAAATCCCAAACTGTTAATAACGACGGGAAAACTAAGGATTGTAACCTGAATTCCCAAAGAATCAGTGAGAACAATAAAACGAACATGGAGTCGAGGAAAAGTCAGCCTCATGAGCAGCTAGTTTCTCAAGTAAAACCGAACCAGCAGGGTCTGTTTCCGCCTCCAGCCACCACCCAGCAGCTAACTCTGCCTTTCTCCATGAGCCAGAGGAAGCCTCCAGGAGACGTAGTAGCTGCTGTACGCGGCGGGATCGACATGATGGCCGTCACTGGTGGATATGTGAAAAACAACACACTCCAGCCGCACGCAGAGGGCAACGGGGAAAGCGAATTCGCCGGTGTGGGGAACTGGAGCGGCCAGCAGCTGGAAACGAGGCAGCAGCCGAACAGGACGCCGCAGCCAGCGTCCAGCTTCCTGCAGAGTCAGCCTCCGCCCGACCCTAAACCTCAGGTGCACCTGCTCCCCCTCGAGAGCTTTCTGCCCAAAGCTCCTTCGGTGGCCATCAGAGAGACAAATGGGAACGTGGATGTCAGAGGTCAGAGTAACCTCAACTCACTGACCGCGAGTCCCGGACTCATGGAGAAGCTTTGCTCTTCTCTGGGTGAGAAATCAGCAGCACAGAGCATAAACCATCTCTGTGGGACTTTGGCGGTTCCTCCCTCCCAGACACACCCCAGCTTAGGATTTACAGACACGGGGCAACAAGGGCCCTCTATTGCCCCTGACATCCATACAGTGACCCTGCAGCTGTCAAAGTCACAGGTGAGCAATTTTATTCATGGTTACTCCAGGTTTTAGTTTTTATGAAGGGTTCATAATTTGTAATAATTTTCCCTCTGCCAGGTAGAGGACCCGTTACCCCCCATGTTCTCAGTTACCCCAAAGGGCAGCGGGGCAGGGTACGGGGTGGGCTTCGATCTGGATGACCTTTTCAACCAGTCTCTGACAGAGCTGCAACACGGTGACCGGGACAGGTGAGGTCCAGGACAGGCCTTAGTTTTTCTGTCCAATAAGGATTATTAAAACCTTTGCAGCTGTTCTTTGGGGAATCGGTGCCTGGGATTGTTCATCATCTCTTTCATTTTACCACTTAAAGGAGGTGTATTATGTAAAGTTGACATTTTTTAGGTTTACATTACGTTATAATGTCATTCTCTCATCAAAAACAGGCTTTGATTCTTTCATGCATGTTTGGGAAATCCTTTAATCTCCATGGCAACTACTCAGCCGTGCAAAGCGTCTGGGTGGACTTAGCTCCACCTTCAAGACGTAGCTCCAGTTTCCAAGCTTCTGAGCTCCTGCTTCACAAAGCACCCCCCCACTCTGCTCCTTCAAACTAGCCAGCAGCAATTAGCAAACACCTGGTGGAGCTGCACATCTGCTGAGCTTGTTATGAGCTACTTTTCAGTCCAATGCTGGTAAAAAGGGTTAATAGAGGAGCATGTCCACTAGAACTGTGTCCAGTTTCCATGATAATCAGCAGTTTCTAAATCTGCGCCACAGCATCAGGATATAGATTTGCAACAGAGCAACTGATTGGTATCAGTTGTGTTCAAACGTTGCTGTTGTGGTTAAAAACAAAAACACAGCAGGTTTTTTTTTTTTTTGTGAGCGTTTTTAGCTCACAATAGCAAAAATGCTTTAAATTGTAAATAAGCACCCCTTTTATTTAAACACTGGAAAAATGCAGTTGTGTCCATAATAAGCTCCAATGAAAACCAAAACATTTCATATTTTTAAATGTTTAAATTACCAATATTAAGATTTACCACAACCAGTCTCTTTAAAGCAGCGATAACTTCACCTTTTGACATGAGGGCCAAAAGCATCACAAAGAAAGTACTCAAAAAATTTAAATAGTTTTAAAATACATTTCTTATGCCTTTTTTTTATTCACCTAATAAGCAAAACATACATACAGAGACTTCTTCAAAAAGAGAAGAAGTCAGTCAGGATCCAGGACAAAAGGTGAATGATTGGGTTACGAGAGGATTAGTTTACAGTCCTACTGTAGTTGTTAAAGTAACTACTAGTTTTGCTGTAACTACCGTTGTCATAGCAACAACAGCCGGATGTTGAGGTCACTCGCTGCATTGGCGAACTTCCTAAAATATCTGAATCTGAGTAAAAGTTGCTGGATGTTGGTGATTCAATTTATGACAGAATTCAAAAGAAGAAACTTTGTTTATTTTTTGTCTGAGAAAATGTTTCCCTAAAATACGACGTTCAGTCAGAACAATTAAATTGTACCTTATTTATACCGAAGTGAAATTAAATGTTTTAACTCTTATCACTCGGGTATCTTTAAAGGTTTGTTGTGGACAGGAAGGATCTCCAGCAGCAATGCATCTGAAAAAGCCTCTGACTGAAGACACTTAAAAAGTCTTAACTGCTGATCCACCTCATTTGCTTTTGATGCTTGTTTAAATCTGTGGTCAGAGGACAGATGCTGGGCTTTAAAGGGGAATAAATCATGTAAAATCTACAAAACGGAGCCACTAGATTAGATTAAATTTAACTCTTGGTCCAACATTTTCTCCCAGGTTGGCAAACACTCTGGACCAGTTAGCTGAACTATGTGCAAACAGCATGACTCCTCGTTTGCCCATTGTGTAGTAGATGATTAAACATTTATAAGTAACACATTAAGCTTTAAATTCTGTGGATATTACCAACATGTGTACAGTTTTACTGATCTGTAAGACATGTAAAACACCACTTTAAAAAAAAAACAAAACTATTTAAATGTTGACTTTTTGCATTTTTTTCCCCGGCAGCTTCGACTCGGCGCCTCTGTCTGCCTCCCTGTTATCTGATTGGAGTGAGGTCCACCGCATGACTCCGGCTGACCTCGAGTCGCTGCAGCAGGAGTTGCAGCTCGGCTCACCCATGATCCTCTCTGATACCATCCCCCACGACGCCTGACTTGACCTCCCTCCTCAAACACACTTTAACCACCAATTTGGGCAACATGCATCAAGTCAATAATGTTTCCTTCCATAGGCAATGTAGAGCATTTCTTAAATCATGCAGCTCTTTCTGTAATAAAAACATTTTGGTACCACCTGTCTGCTGCTGTTGGGTGCTACATGAGAGTTTTATGAATAAAATTTGATAATTTTGCATGATGAAAATCTGTTATTTCCACTAGGGATGGGCAATAAATCAATAATGTATATTGCGATAGATGATCAATATCAGTAGATAATACATCTGATTAGAATATTCAATTTCACTGAACTCCCATCCAGAACCGCATAGCATTCTGGGGGATTTAGGCTGACGAAAAGCTTTAGCCGTTCAACCTGATGGCCAGCTAGCAAATAACTCTTTGGTTACCTAGCAACTCACCTTGGTTACCTAGCAACAACCAATTGAGTAACTGGCACAGCAGCAGTTTAAGGTTTTACCACTCTGCCTCAAAACTGCTTAAAAATATTGAGTGAAAACAGGAAAGTGACAATAATGTCACCAGTTTGGTAGCATTTCAGATATTTAAAATAAAAAATTAATTATTGCACTGCAAAAATAAAATCTTATCAAGTATTTTTGGTCTAGTTTCTAGTGCAAATACCTTAGTACACTTGAAACGTACGTATGGTAACTTTTAAGCAAGTTATATGCACTTGTTTTAAATCAATAATTACTTGATATTGATGAAAAATTCTACTTCCATTGGCAGATAAATTGACTTATAACAAGTTAAATAATCTGCCAATGAAACTAGAACTTTTTCATCAACATTAAGGAATTATTGAATTAAAACAAAGCTCTATATCTTACTAAAAAGCTACTTGTAAGATAGTTTTCTCTTATTTCAATGTGTTTTCACCAGAAACTAGAGCAAAAATACTACGACCTTGTTTTTGCAGTGGGATAGACTGATTTGAAATGCTTATATTGTGATACGTTTTCAGCCGTATTGTCCAGCATTAATTTCCATTCCGAGCTAAAAACAAAAAAGTCAAACATCTTAATCAAACTTTTTCTTTAATTCAAAATGAAACTTCTCATTCGTATTTAAAATCTAATTAAAAACAAGATCAGGCTACAAAGTTCCATATGGCTTAATGTGCAGACAGGATAAAAGAATTACAAATCTGATCAAAACTTTCAGAAGCAACTGAACTCCTTCATTCATAACGGCTTTCTTGTTCCAACTCTTAAATATAAAAAACAGTTTTATCTCCAAGTTAGCATCAGGAAGAGGAACAGGCTGCTGGCCAACACAACAACACACCCACACACACTCCGATGCGCTCCTCCGTACAGCTGGATCTCTGGTATTGTGGAGCGGATGAACTCGGAGTAGCTGGTCAGCCTGGTGTACACACCCGGCCTGTTCTGTTCCGCACAACCAAGTCCAAAGCTCACCACTCCCGCCTGCACCCAGGTGCCGTTCACCATGCTGCAGACCAGGGGCCCCCCGGAGTCGCCCTGAAGAGATGAAGAGTTACTCAGATTGCAGAGTGATGTCATGTGTGCAAGACGGCGCCCCCTGCTGGACTAGGCCTGTCACGATAGATTTTCCTGGATGATAAATTGTTCCAGATGTTATTGCGATAAATGATAATATTGTTGCTTTGGGACCATTTTTAAGGAACATAATGATAATGGCAAAATAATAATACAAAAAAAAGATCAGTAAACTTTAAATTCTAATGAACATTTAACACTGCAACTGGAAGACATTTTAAATATCCAAAACAAATAAACAAAACAACAAAAAAAGAATTTTTAAGCCTTTGTAAACAAAATTGGGTTGAGACCAAAACACCAAATTGAAGACTTTTATCATCCAGTTTTTTGTAGAAAGAGAGCAAAAAAAGATAAATCATGTCAATGTAAATTATTGGGTTTTAATTTATTGATGGAGCGCAAAATAATTTCTGGCTGACAATGACTGCCGTTGGTTTTAGCTGTCCAGTTGTCAACATAAAGCACTAAATCTTAAATGTAAACTCGTTATATAAAAGAAAAACAAACAGAGCTTTACTACTGATTGTCATCACTACAACTAGATAAGGTCAGGAAAAAGTTTAATAAAAAAATAATAGCAAGGGAGAAGGAAGTAGGTCAGGTACGCTAGCTTGACTATGACAATCTTAATGTAGGTGTGCTGTGGAATTTGGTGCGTTTAGGTTCAGTTAAAAAATAATAAACAAGGCGACGCAAACACCGACTGATAGATCATCAGTAAAGCAGGTGTTTAGATCAGCTGAACACCTGCTCTACTGCAAAACAATCAACAACCCTGAAAACATAAAACTAACAGGTTGAATTTCTGTTCTTTGTGTGGGAAATGTCGGCGTGTTTTTTGGTGTCAAATTCTGATACGTTAGCACCATTGTTGTAAGTCAGTTTCTATGGCAACGCGTCTTTGTGTAGCGTAGCAGACTCAGAGCGAGTCTGTTCTGCGATAGTTTTTCTGTTTTTTTCCGCCTTGGTGGTTTTCACACAGCACTGAATTAATAATACCCACAACTCCAGGTTTCATTTTGTTAACAGAGTTGTTCTACCGCAGCAGCACAGCTGTGAATAGCATGTAAAAAAATATGGTCTTTTGGCCCTTTAGTGTTGTGCGAATGTGTGAAATGTCTGGATGTAAAACAACATGCAATGTGTCTTCAGCTCAGAGAATACACTCAAACGAGTGAATGTTTGTGAACATAAATCAAATGGTACCTGGCAGGAGTCTTTGCCGCCCTCCTGGTATCCTGCACAGATCATGTCGAACAGAATGTCCACCTGCTCCGTCGGATTCGTTTGGTACATTTCCTGACAGGAAGTCTGGGAGATGATTGGCACCTGCACTTCCTGCAGAGTCCCAATTCCTGGCAGAGGCACTGGAGAGGAGGTAAGGTAGTTACTTACAGGTGCTTTTTTAACAAAGCATGTTTTAAAACTTAAGATCATCTTACATTAGAATATTGTGTGTGTAATACATGTTTTGTATCTGTTAATAATTAGGGATGCAAGTGATTGATTAATGAATTAATCTAAAGTTAACTGAACTAAATCAACTAACAATTGATAAGCAGCCATTTTCCTAAAAATTGTACTTTTGTATTAAGGGGGTCGACCGTCTTTCCATAAGGTCTTATTTTTCATGAAATGCCTTCTTTTTTTTTTTTTTTTACAAATATTGTATATTAAATATAGGCTGAATAAACAAAAAAAATTATTTTCATACATTAATAAAACGAGAAATAGGAGCCTTTTAGGTTGCCGAGTAGAAAAAGACGAAAAGAATAAAATGTATTTACATTTTTAAAACAAAACCATATTATGTTTAGACTGTTTCACTTTCCTCCGCCATCTTGTTTCTCCTAGACTAACACTTATTAATCGATTGGAACTCATTTTAATCTAAACATTAATCATAAACCAATTAATTGTTTGCATCTGCAGTCGACATAAATAATTATTGGTTAGTTTTTTTTGTTAAATCACTTGAAGATGCCCTTCTGTTTTTTTGGGGGGTTTTTTGCACTTACATGTGAAACTAATATAACATCAGAGCCCCATGTTCTGAAATGAAATACATTAAATGAGGATATTCTACCTTCCAGAAAGCTGCCTGCACCACAACAGAAAGTTAACGGACTTTACCGTTTTCCCTGACGTTTCCCCAGCCAGTGACGGAGCAGGTCATCCCAGTGGGAAACAACGTTCCCGGCGCAGGCAAACACACCGGCTGGACGAAGTTGTTCCAGGACACGGAGCTGGACAGCTGCAGGAGAGCGATGTCGTTGCCATTGTTGGGGTCTTGGTAAGCAGGTGGGATCACTATGCGCTTCACAAAATGGGTCGACTCCTGCGGGTTGAACCCATTCAGCTGGTACCGTCCGACGTACAGAGTGTAAGAGGACACATCGGATGGACTGAAAAACAACAAGTTAGTGACATTAAATAAGAAATCGTTACGCTTTAATCTTTCAAATCAGAGCAGACATCAAGAGCATTATAGAAAGTAGTTCTAATAAGTGAATAACTTAAATATGAGGTGCCACGTTTCACCATTAGAATGCTATGAACAAGAACAGGATAGATTATGACGATTTTAAATCCAAGGCTGTCTCAGTGTTTATTTCCTCTTGTTGACAACAATTTGAATAATTTCTGCCAGCATGCAAAACTGCAAGCTTCGAGTTTCATAGTCTCTGTTTCATGACCAAAATGTAGAAAAGTTGGTGTTTAAAAGATTTTTAAAATGGCAGAAATGTAAACTTTAAAGGCTAATCAGAGGCTCTTACTCTTTTTTGCATGAAAAAGGTTTAAATCCAGATTTTCTGATAAATTTTCACACCATACTTTGGTTCAAAGTATGGTGAACCAAATATCATTAAAAAAAAAGCACATAAAAGATTATGAATGTTGAGAAAAGTTGCTTATTGGTAATCTGTGCAAAGATTTTATGTATCCAACATCAAAATAAATGATTAATTTAGATGATTAAATAAGGACGACAATTTACAATATTTTCTAATAGCAAAGAATCAAACGGCAAAGTGATTCTGAAACATTCAGCTGTATCAGAAAAGCATCGCCTCATCAAAAACATGTTAGAGTTTAAACTTCTAACCCAGTAATTGTTAGCAAATATATTCCAAGTGTTATAAACCTTCATTTTACATCCTAGTGTAATAATTAGCCAGTAGGGCAGAGTTTCACCAAACACATTAGACAAAGTAATAAAACACACAGAATGATGGAAGCACAGATGATAAACGAAACCGGAAATGACAAAGTCATTGCAATATTATAGCAGCTGCACGAATATTTTGCAATCCTATTTTAAACACTGATAGCAAAAGTGCCACAGGGCAACAGATGAATCCATTTAAAATCAATTTCTTATGTGACTAAAGTCACATGATAGCTAAATTGCAATATTTATTAATTTAGCACTTGATTTAAATAATAAAATAAAGATATGCAAGCTGTATATATATTTTTAAAGGTCCTCTTTTGGTTTCACATCATTTAGGGCCAGTTTTAGTGTTTCAGGTTCTGATTAAATGCAAAACAGCCCAGATACTTTCAATGCAGTGAAACAGCAACTTAGACAAGAGTCCAGCAGTTTCTGCCCGGGTGGAGCTTTCTTACTTGGGGAAGCAATGTGCAGCTGAAAGCACCCAGTCCTGCGTGATGAGGGATCCGCCACAGATATGTTCATTCGCTTTCTGGAGGCAGAGAGGAGGGGAATGAAGGGAAACAGCAGTGAGTCACCTCTGCATCACAGGCAAACCCCTCTCTCAGCAGGTCAGCTGCACAACAAAACCCAGACTGAACCACAACCAACGCTTCCTCCGGGCGCAGCTGCGAACCCACGGGATGAAAGTGGAAACAATGAAATGGGGTTTACCTGAATATCTACCTGCCATGGCCAGGCCCCGTTCGAGGCGTCCACTCCTCCTACAATCCTGTCCTGCTGCGCCGGACGGGAGCCGCAGACCTGCGCATTGGAGCCTCTCAACCCTGGACAACATGAGAGTTTATGACCCAAGAGCAAAGCATGGAAACATTTAATCACCGCTAAACACAAGGCGAGAGAAGAAAATGTCTGTTTATGAAACAAAGACACGGTCGTGGCGGGGAGGGGACCGACAGGAAGACCCTCCGCTCTTCACTCACCTGCTGCGCACAAAAACATGACAGAAAACACAAACTGCGTCGCCATTTTGATGAGCAAATACGTTAAGAAATCCGCTTGAATAGTTTGAAGCTGCTTATTTCAATAAACCGTCAAACGCTGCAGTTAATCCTCCTGGTGGCGAGACAGCAGAAACCAAAGTTTAGGAAGTGATATCACTTTTCTTCAAACTTTCTTAAAAACAGCCAGAAACCCGTTGACGCCCCCGGATTCAACCCCACCAACCTGCGGTCTGAGTCACGGTTTCAAAGCAGAAACCTGTTACCTGAGCGGACCGTCACACCCCGTCCGAACCTTTTATCCCGCCCATGCAGAACACCTGAGCCAGTCAAATGAACGGAACTGCGTCCTTGCTGCGTTCCTTCCAGGCTGTTTTCCGGTAAAACGGGTTGGGATTCGGTGAAAAATGGAGGAAAATACGTGGGATGGATGTTTTATCAAAACCCCAGCAGAGAGAATCCAAAAGGTTACTGTGGAGAATTAAACAAAGTAGTTTTGTACAGAATCAAGGCAGTTTCAGTGTTATAACAGTTTTCCTTTGGCATTTCCAAAGTTCACAAAAAATATTTCTTTTAGCTAAAATTGTTTTTTTGTGGAGAGGTTTTTTCAAATTTAGATGTTTACATCGATTTCATCAGTATTTGGTAAAAAAAACCAACCAAACAAATAAAACTTCAGTCAGATTTTTAGGTTTCTTAAACAAGATTTGGTTAAACTTTTTGCTGTAATTTTGAGTCATTCCTCCTGACCGAACTGTTGAGTCAGTTAAAATCTTTATGTTCAGTTTTGCCCATAAATCTTGCTTTAGATGAAGGTCAGGGGTCTGAGGTGGCTGTACAAAATGTTTGGGGTCATTGAGCATTTGGAAGACAATAATTCAAAATGATGTTATTTTTTTCTTTGCTTTTGTCATATATTTTGAGAAGTGCACCAGTCCCTCCTGCCGCAAAAAGCCCCACAGCATGATGCTGCCACTCCAGCTTGCAGGGTTCTCTGTTTTGTGCTCCAAAAGGACAATCCACATTCGTACGTCTTACAAAGCAATGATTTAATCACCTGGGCTTAATAATCTCAAGGAATGTAAATTAATTAATTAAAAAAATAATAAAAATATTTCTCTTTATGCTTGTATTTAGCAAATTGACATAATTTTGGTAATCCTAACTGAGCAAAAGCAGACGTGTCAAACTCACGGCCCGTGGGCCAAATCCGGCCCGCCGTAGCTTTTTATGTGACCGTCTAGATTCTAGACTAAACACTAAGTGAGCTTAAATATCATGTTATCAATCAAATCAATGCAGTTTTTATCTGTTTACTGCCAAATTTGATCAATCAGTCCCTCCAGTGTCTTGACAATTATCTTGGAAGTTCATGCAAAATCAACAAATCCCTGCACTTTTTTGTGCTGATACATAATTGAGAGTTTATTGCATATTTTTTGCTAAAATTGTCAAAAACTTTCTTACTTGCACTAAACAGCTGCTGCAGCTTTAATTGATGTCAGGTTATAGTCTGGGATCTATACAGCGAGTAATAAAAAGTCGCATTTACCGTAATAAATAAGAGCAAATATCGCAAATATTTCTAAATTAGTACCACAAAAACTTTGATTTTTATTTCAAAAAAATCACAAAAAGAATCACAAAATCCTGGAGAGATGAAATTTTTTTTTTTTTATAATAATAATATTTAATTTGAAGAATTATTGATATTTTAACCGTTTGTGATCAAGTTTTATGAATATACTCGGCACAACCGGCCCTTTAAGAACATTCATGATCTTGATTTGGCCCAAAATGAAAGTGAGTTTGAACCGCTGGTCTGATTTAACGTCAGACAACGAAAGAATGAGGCACAAATACAAATAATACTGTTTACACATGAGCAATGGCAGCAGCCCGGAAAAAATAAATTCTCAAGAGATTTTAAAGCTCTTCAGCTTCTGTTTGTTCACTATTTAGTTGTAAAGATGTTTACCTGTTAAACCAGGTTTAATTCTAGGAATTTACTTCATATAATGAAAACCTTAATCAGTGTGTGTACGGCCACACACACAAGCAGGTCAAGGGTCAAACGCTCCCCTGATTCAGCTGAATTAGTCTTGTCGTTTTAAGCGTCTGATTATCTGGACAGAACGAAAACAACATGATCGATTTTTTTCTTTTCATGCGGTAATCCTGTTTGCTTTACATGTCACAGAGCGCTTATTCCTTCTGTCTGTCTGTAAAGCTGTCTGTCTCCCCTTTTTTCCTCCCTTCCTGCGTCCCTCCATCCTTCCCTCTCTCCGTCCCCCCGCCCGCCCCAGGCAGTGTGTCTAGTTTCACAGAGCAATTGAAGGTGACAGGGACAGAGAGAGAGGGAGCGGGAGGGAGGGACAGAGGGAGGACACATCACAGTATCGCCCGCGGCTACACAACAGTACAGGAAGAGCGAGAGATGGAGGGACAAAGAAAGGGAAGGAGAGACTCACCAGAGTCCTCCCAGTGAATCCGATAAGCAGGTAACGGGGAGGCAAAGTCACACAGAAACAGGTGAAAAAACAAAAAATGTGTGTTTGCCACACGCCGTCCGCCTGCAGGGTCAGCAGATCTTTTAAACAGATTTTAATTTTATTTTTTTATTTTTTTATTTTTGCCCTCCTTCCCACTCTGCCTCCCTTCACTCATAATATATGAACGCATTATTGGATCCCAGTCAGTAAGAGCAATTATAATGCACTCCCATTTGTTTTTATTCTAACAACTTGATGAATATTTGTCGTGGCACGGTAACCATGGCGACTGGCTCCACCACCGCCCCTCCCTCTCCTTCCCCATCCCCCCTCCAGTGCTGAAAAAGCAAAGGATGGAGGGAGGGAGAGGGAGAGAGGTGACAGGAATGAACTAACAAGATGCACTAAAAAAAATGCATGTCCTGGAGCAACATAAATCTTTGCAGTGAAGCACACGCCACCTCACACACACACACACACACACACACACACACACACACACACACACACACACACACACACACACACACACACACACACATGCATTACTGCGCGCAGTTTGCACAGGGATCAGATAGGTTCAACCAAATTCCAACAACTGAAAGACAAAAACAAAAGCTTGAAAACACTCAGCCGACTTCTACAATAAAACATTGTTTATTGAGTTTATGGTTAAATTAATGTCACAATTTTAATCCTTTTTCTCATCCGGAAGTTTTGTTTGATTACTCAAACATTTAAACAGGGATTTTCCTTCTCAGGGGTTTTAATCTCCTCGCATTAATACGATCCAACTCAGTTTTATTTCTTGCTCATGTTAAGGGTTAAAATCCTTACAATTCAATGAGCCGTTTTGCCTTCAATCCAATTAAATTAAAGTTGTTTAGAACGTCAACTGTCATTTTAAGAGGAACATTATTTTATTTCTATTTTTAGGTTTTAAAATAAAGAAAATCATAAAGCTTTTGCAAAAAGAGGATGGACTTATTTGATCAATTTCTCAGTAAAAAAAAAAAAAACTGCTCTGCAGGCTTCAACATATTAAACATTGCAGTAGACAAGAACAAATGTTCTTTTTTCATGTCCTGTTTTAAAATCTTTGTCATTATAATTAACAAAATGTTGGAGAACCACTGGTTTAGATTATTTTATACTTTTTCACTTTATTGTCAGAGACTGGAGCCAAATCATTGTAGTGGTGATCATTTCATTTAATGTCTTGTGCAGAATATTTGGCATCATTTGTACTCCATAGATAATATTTGATACCAGATTTCACACTTAAATATATAATCTGGTCTTCTTTATGGCACTTAGGACAGTTTTTCATGTGACTCCAGTACAAATCGAACAACAGGAGCTTAGAGATGTTTTGATTTTATCAGGATTTTTAATCTGATTCATAAAAATCAACTGGTTTAAATGGGAGAAACTGGCAATTTCATTAAATAATGAGATTTCACATTTGTGGCCCTTTGATTATTTTTGTGTTGCCCTTGACAACAACTCAAGAATGGGACATATTTGTCTCTCTGACACTTTTTGTAATTTTTTTAGGATAAGAAATGAAAGAAAAGAATAAGAATTTTTTATTATGATTTTATTTTGATCTCATAATAAGTCTAGTGAGTTTTTACTCAAAAATACACAAGGGCACACCAGTCCATCCATTTTATTTAGCTAACTAAAGCAAAGTTTGCAGAAGAAAAATCTTATTTTCATTGCTGGGAATAAACTAAAAACATTTTATAGACTTTAGAAATGTAAAGTAATAAGCCCAAACAGTTAAATGACTGTAAACGTTAAGTCAAACGTAAAATATTCCGCTTTATTTATTGTTCTCCAGGTAAAAGAGAAATAATTTACAATGATTCTTTTATGACATGAGTGTAAGTGTTGAAAGTTTTCAAATATTTTAGATATTTTCTCGGTTCTGCACACCTGAATGAAAAGATAAATCCTTATCAGGCCTCTGACGACATGCAGCATTTGAATCAACTGTTGTGGAGCAGAAAGTAGCTCAACATTATAGTCAGGTAACAGTAGAACTGCTTCAACAGGTTTTTACTCAATAAAAGTCAAAAGCAGTCGTCCAAGGAATGACTCGGGTATTTTGCAAAAGGTTTACACAAGTACTGAGTAACTGATCAAAACATCAACCGTTTAATATTTAAAAATTAAATCATCCGACAAACCAAAATGTAAAGTTAAGTGGAAATTTTTATATTTTAAGGATAAAAATGACAATAATTTATATAAGTAACAAAAAATAGCAAAATCAGGCGAAATAAATGTTTCCAAATTAGTTTCTTTTGATAAAAAAACTTCAACAAAAACAGGTTTGTGTCTGTTTATGGTGACTTTTTGGTTAAAACATGTTTGTTTTTCATTCAGTGGGTAGAAAATCCAGAAATTTTACTCAAGTAAGAGTAGAAATACTTCATAATAAAATTACTCACAGAACAGCGTAGTAAAAATAGTCCTAAAATAAATTATTTATAAGTTACTGAAGTAAATGTAACTAGTTACTGCCCACCGCTGGATGCAGGACCGGAGTTTGGCTCCTCTGATCGAAGGACTTCATTCGTTTATTTCTGCCACCCTCCTTTGAGATAACTGAGATAATTACAACTAAAATAAAATTAGGAGTTGCTTCAACAGGAAACAAAACATGATTTTAACTTTTGGGATTAAATGATCAACTGACTTTGATTGTATTTTCCTTTGATTAGTTTCACATTTGACCGTATGTAGCTAATTTGAGGAGAAATAGAATTTATATGAAGTGAACTTAGACATAAATAGACAAAGTTTAGGTGAAATTTGCTGTATTTTGGTGTTTTACAAACAGAACTGAACTGTTCTGCTCACATCTGGTCTCACTCCACTGCCTGCCTGTGCATTTACAGTTTATTTCATTTTCACTTTTAAATGTTTGAATGATCTTTCTCCAGCAAATCTCTCTGAGATTCTTCAACCTTACTTACCTTTTTTGGGCCCTAAGGTCAAAACTTGACCTAGTTTGTTTTATTTAGATTTTCTGTTGATCTCTTGGTCTTTTTGTTATATTTGCATATTTGTTTGTAGCTTAAAACAGCTGTGGCTGATTAAAGTGCTTTATAAAAGTTCCTTTCAATCAGTTACGTAAAAAACAAAAACATTACGTGGAAAAGCATCCCAAATGAACCGGTGAAAGTATTGCACAATGTTTACTTGCAGCCAAGCAAGAAACTTTTAATCAAGTATTGTAATTCCTTTGCTTAAGTGGAGTGTCTGCACGCATCCACCACCACTGTTCTTTTTACCTTTGAACTTGTCAAGTCCTTTCTTTTCTCCAAGGCGCATCTCGCAGGAAAGTAACAGAGAAGGGGGGAGCAGAGGGGGCAGCAGAGAAAGAATAGCAGAGTATGAAAGAGAGAGGGAGCGACAGAGAGAAAGGGAGCGCAAAGTCTTGTCAACCGGAAATAAAACAAGCTGGCACCCTCCCCATCCCCAAGCCCCAACTCCCACCCCAAAGTCATATACTTCCTCCTCACTCTCTCTTTTTTCCTCCCCTCTGCCTCTCCCGCCTCCATCTTCCATCTCTCCCTTCCGCTGCATGGAGATATATTTAAACCCGGCTTCTGCTCGGCTCGGCGCTGTACATACCGTCATACCTGCGTCACCGCATGCACCTCACGTCGGGCCGCGTGTGTCCGTCGGCAGGCTGGAGTTCCTGGATGGGGATCCTTTAAGCTGCTCCGAAAGGCCCTGATGGAGCCTTTTGTTTGCTGTTTGGAACAAAAAGTGTCTGTGGAAAATCAGGAGTGTTATTGCATCTTCACAAGCTGCTGAATGTCTGAGTCCAGTTGGACAAAAGACTAAAAAAGCAGGTTTACAAATCCAACAACGCGTCACGTTTCCTTTCTCTAATGATTCAAAACAAACATATGTGATCGGATAAAAGGTTTATTGTCCCTCCAGGTGATAATTTGCATGACATAAAGAAAAAAACAATAATAATAAAATTGCACATAGAACAGCTCTGGAAAAATGGAAAGTTTCTCTGATTTTACTGTTTACAGGTTTATGTTTGAGTAAAATGAACATTGTTCTTTTATTCTATGAACTTCTGACAAAGTGTCTCCGAAATGCCAAGCAAAAATATTGTATTTATTTGCAGAAAATGAGAGATGGTCAAAATAAGGAAAAACATGCAGAGCTTTCAGGCCTCAAATAATGCAAAGAAAACAAGTTCATATTCATTTAGAAACAACAATATTAATGTTTTAACTCAGGAAGAGTTCAGAAGCAAATATGTAGTGAAATAACCAGGAGGTTTTCAATGCTGTATACAACCACAGTTTGTTTAGGATTATCTCACATTATTAATGAGGCAGAAACTAATGGGGATAAATGAACATTTATGTCTTTCTGTGCTAAATTTAATCTCCATTTATCTACAGGCTGAAGGCAACAACCTGTAATGGCGATGAACAGGGTTGTTACCTTCAACCATTAAATGCAACACATTTAATTTACCTTTTAATTTTTCTGACATTACAGCCACATAATTATTTGGTGGTATGCATTTAAATTCAGCTTCCTTTACTCTGATGCCACTAAATAAAACTTATTTTCAGTGAAAGTTTCTCATGACTGGAATAAAATACCAGAAAGCCTTTTAAATTATTTTCTATTAACTTAAATGTCTGCTGATTGTTTGATTCTTATTTCTATTCTGTTTTAATGTATTAATAATGCCCACCACACTTTTCAGATTCTTGAAAACTTTTAAAAACCATCACAGTTATGTGCTGTGTAATGTTTGTTGCTGTAGGATATGTGGGAGTTGAAGGGGTGCAGATGCTTTTTCACTGTTTCTGCTGCAGCTGAAACGTCGTTTTTAAGGTAAAAACAGAAACGGACTCTTTTCAAAACCCTTCGACGAACCGTTTACACTCTTCATCATAGTCTGGATCTCATGAAAAGTGCACCACCAAGCCTGTATTAAATTTTAATAATGCTCCAACTCAACACAGCTCAACGCAGATTTTCAATTTACAACGAATTCGAACGAAAATCATTCTCATCATCATCAGACATGTCTCACTATGATATTCATGTTTTTAATCAGATTTTGGTGATCAAATGAAAACATGTTTAACAGAAATAATAAAACTATTAAAACCTGCAGTATTTTCAAAGATAAGAGAAAATCAACCACGTATTTGAAGATATTCTTGAAAATTTCCAACCTCAGCTAATAAAATCAGGTGTTGTTGTTTCTGTTTGGCTGCTGCTGAACGTGTTTGGACTCGGAGTCCAGCTCTCTGTTGGCTCTCAGTGGATGTAGGTCATTACTGTTAAAGCTGCTCCTGTTTTCCTCCTCTAACGTCAGACACGTTACAGGCTTCAGGTTCTGGTCAGGCTGGAAGAGTTTCCCAAAACTGATGGACGGATTTTTCTCTAGAAACTCTTAATAATCACCTGCTGGTGTAGATTTCCAGACTTCTAGTCTTTGGTTTTGCAGATGTTTCATTGCATGAACACAAAGCAGAAAAATCTTCTTTTCTATCAGCATTTATAGATTTTTATTAAAATGTTTCCTCATGAAGCCTTTATTGTTATTGTTATTAAAGCTGCAGTGTTATAATAAAACACCTTAAATTGCTTCTGTCTTATTTCTAAGAGGCTTTGTTGATATTTCTGATGTTTCCTCAAAGCTTTAGAGCTTAAATATGTTTTAATTATCTAACACTAAAGATTTGTTGCCACTGTGGAAAAAAAACCAAAACGTTTTTTTGTTTGGTAATCTCAAATAATGTGAGATTATTCGGATTCTGATTGTCAAACAAATATAAAGTAATTTATATTCTGCAAGAAAATGTTAAATGTTTTAATTAATTAATCAGAAACATTTTTAAATGATTTTTTTGTTTGTTTTTTTGCTTTTTAAAAAATGTATTGCTTTATTGTAAGATTTCAAGTTATGGGTGAGATAAAGGCACATTTAATTTATTTCTGAAAATATTTTAAGTGCATAATGATTCTCACCACATCGAATTATTCACAGAAATATTGAAAAAGAAAAAAATCCCGACATATTTGATCAGCTTTAAAGAAAACACAAAATATTCCTAATTCAAAACAGGCCAAAAAATGAGAAAAATTCCCATAAATGAACCAATAATTAAAGATGTGACCCGGTTCAACGCAGTCTGGTCTGGAAATACCTCCCTGCTGATTTTACTCGGTATTTATGTGTAATTTATGGCTAAAATTGAACCCCATCATCTATTTATCATCCCCTATCTTTCCATTATCTGTGCTTTATGCTCCTCTCTCCCAGCCTTCCCCCCTCCTCCTCTCGCTGGCATTAAGTTCAAACTTGACACTGATGTTGACTCACTTTGTCACCCCTCGGTGGCTCCCTCTCCCTTCCTCTCTTCCTCTTCCTCTCTCTCCCCATCGCTCGGAGGACACGAGCGCCCGCAGACGCATTTCTCTCCAGAGCCCCCCCTCCTTCCACCTCCCTCCATCCCTCCGTCCCTCTCCTCCCTCTTTCACTCTATCTCACCCTGTCCAACTCTCTTCATCTTTCTCCCTGCACTCTCCTTTGCAACACACACACACACACACAGCGTTGTCAACAAAGCCGGACGTTGGGGGAATAAAGGTCCGCCGAGGAGGAGAGGAACTCTCAGGACGACTGCGTCCGTCTCTCTGGTCAACTTGGTGAGTTGGTCAAAATTAATCTTTCAAGCTTTTAAATGTTTCATGCTGTATCATTTTTTTAACCCAGTTCTGAAATTTGTGAAATTGTTGAATCTAAATGAATCCAAATTGACCTTTGACACTTTTTCGCTTCAGTCGCTCTATTATATAACGTAAAAAAAATAATTTATTTTGCAACAGCTATGTGTTTGAGCGTCATGCGTCCTAACTTGCAGCCTTTTCTTGCTTGCACAACATTGATTTTAAAGCTTTCCAACTCATGCAGTGGCTCCATTTCTGCACAGCTGCAAGGAAAGTTTATTTGTCTCATATAAATTCCTACTTTTGTAGGTTTTTTGCTCATTTTTGAGTGCATTCAAGCTTGAGTTCTGCAAAAACGGAGCTAAAAGCAAGTCAAATGTCACGTCTCTCTGAGTGGGTTCTAAAGTACCTCCTATCCCCGTGGTATACTAGCATTGCAATGTATAACACACACACGTTACGACAGCGAGCATGTAACTAACTCCATTTATGTCTGTCATCATGAGGCTAATTCGCCACAATGCCAACCATGTGTGAACTCATGCGATACGAACCCCTCCTTCCTCTTCCATCTTCTTCTTCTGCTTCGTTTTTCTGCCGTTTCAAAACGGATCCAAGGAGGCGGAGAGGAGTAAACGGGGGCGATCACACGCAGAGGACGGGGGTTACTTTATTTCTCTCCATGCTGGTCTGGACGCCCGTAGTATGTATGAGAAGTTAACTATGCTGAACCTGCAGAGCGGCTCCAACTGGAGCGGGCCCAACAACTGGTACCATGACCCCACCGGCGTTCAGACGCAGCACAGCGCAGGTGAGGAGACGCCGAGCGTGGATGCATGTCAGCTGGTTAAGGTCAGATCTGTTGAATTTTAAAGCAGATTAACTTTTGCAGCCAGCAAATCTGAGCCTGTAGTTTGTGACATGGGAGATGTGGCTCACCGCCCAGGGCGCCAAGGCCTAGGGGGCTACAGCGTGCATCTAGGAGTGAAAGAAGTTGCGTCTCATTTACATCCAGAATAAGTTCTTTGCTGCTTATTTGCATGATTAGTCAATGAGTGGGCGCCCATTATGTTATATACAGTTTAAGTGCTGGGTAAAGGTTATTTTTATGCAGTTTGTGCAACATTTAAATCTAAAATATTAAATATAAAATATTTAAACTGGTCAAACCTGAAGATGATTGTTCCACAGAAATCAGACATGCTTGAAAACAAAAGGTTTGGATTGTTTACATTTTTATTCTGTTTTTAAAAACATAAAAAATGAGAATTTTTCAATATATTTTGGGGCATTTATTACCAACCTGAAGATTGTAAAATACAGACTTGGACCAAATTATTTTATGCTGCTTACACATTGATCTGCGACAGAGTTTTAGGGCCATACTAGGAAAAAATAAATTAAATTAAAATGATGAGAATAATGTCATAAACTTACAAGAATAAAGTTATAATATTGTGAGAATAAAGTTCAGGAATAAAGTTGAAATAAGAGAATAAAGTCACAATATTACGTGAATAAAGCCGGGTTACGATTTTAATCACATCATTTTATGACTTTATTCTTGTATTTGTATTCAATTTTTATTTTTTTAGTGTGGTTCTAATAATCGGTCCTATTGATCTGCCTCTGTTCATGTAAATGTATGGAAAATTCTTTTAGCTAAGCACAAGATATTACATTAAAAATATCAGTTATTTTAGCTGTTAAAGTGGATGACTGACTCAGATAAGATACACTGTAAAAACATTTGTTTTTTGTAAAATTGGCTCAGTATGTGTGACAGGGGGGCCAGAAAGAGGGGCTTGCCCGGGGCGTCATTTATTTAGCGGCCGCCCCTGCTGCCTAAAAAGCAACATTTCTTATAAATAAATTTCTTCGTGTGTGTTTTTCCTCTGCTTGCTGGCAGTGTCCGAGGGCTGCATGCTGGACACAGAGGGCAGCATGGGGGGCGAGGCGGGGGGAGGAGGCGCTGGCAGAGGAGGAGGAGGAGGAGGAGGAGGAGTCCCCGTGGAGCGGGACGAAGGCGAGGAGTCTCAGCTGAGGCTGCAGCTCAAGAGGAAGCTGCAGAGGAACCGGACCAGCTTCACGCAGGAGCAGATCGAGGCTCTGGAGAAAGGTCAGAGCGTTAACGCACGCAAAGCTCAATCCAGCGCCATGACGCAGCAGCAGCAGCAACAAACTGGTTTTACAGCTTCCTGATTAATCTAAGCACCACAAACAAAATCACTTTGCATATTTTGACAGGTCGTGATCTTTATTGGCGCCTCCGGCGGCCAAACAACTCCACTTCCGGATGCAAATCATCCATTATCTTATCTCCGTAAATATTCCCGCTCCGTTCCTAAAAGGCCCGTAGCGGCGAAAAGCAGCAGAAAATGCGTCGTTGCTGCAGCGGGATGCGGCCCCCGGATCAGGGAGCCACCGCTGACTGGATGTGGCTGCGCAGGGCCCCGGGGCCAAATGAGGAGGCAGTGTCCACTGTGCGCCCGAGCAGAAACCGATCACTGCGGTCAGTCTGTGCAGATGACAGTAATGAGGTACACTGACCTCAGCGCGCAGCCGAAGCGCAGTAAACATGAGGCGTTAACACAGATGGCAGTTAAAACGAAGCCAATTAGAGCAATTTCTCACACAGGTTTAATTTAAACTCTGGTGGTGATATGTTTATTAGAAATACACCGATCCGATATTAATATATGTATCGGGACTGATATCAAAAAGAATTCCAGGTATTGTGAGAATGTAGCCGAGCCATAATTGCAGAGTTAAATTCTGCAGAGTTAAATCAACACCATGCTGAGTCTATTTGGTCCTTATCAGAATTGGTGTTAATTTAACTCTTTTCAGTTACTTCAACAATAGTTTGAGTGGTTATAACTTTTTCAAGTGTTAAAACTACTCAGTTTCTTGTTGAAATGACTCTGAAAAGAGTTAAATTAACACCAATTCTGATAAGGACCAAATAGACTCGGCATGGTGTTGATTTAACTCTGCAGAATTTACTGTGATTCAGTCTAAATCGACTGTTTATTTTACATTATATTTAGAATTCTAGCTGCACTTTCTGAACAATTGAAATGGTTTGTTGCAGTTTATTTTTACATGTTTGATCATATTTTTGTCAGATTCATTGTATTTATTGGTGTTTATTTTACATTGGCTGTTTTACTCCTAATTGAACTGACTGGACAAAATAAAGTTGTTTTACAGTGCGCTGGACTGGTGCAGAGTTGTCAAATAAACTTGTAATTCAGTAGATTTATGTCTGTATTTAAAAAAAAAAGAAATGCTTTTTTTCTGTATTGTATCAATATCAGCCGATACTAGACCTCAGATATCGATATCAGTATCGAAAGTGAAAAAGTGAATCGTTGCATATATTGGCTTAACCTAATGCTATATCTTACTTTTGTTATTTCGCTTTTTCTACACAAAAAAATGTAACACAAAACCTGAAATATCGCCAAACTTATCCTCCTTGTAAGGGAAGAAAATGACCTTCTGTTCAGCCAGCTGACTAGCAGTGCTCAGTAACAGGTAGCACAGCCTTGCTCTAGTTTTATAGTAGTTTTAAAACAGCTTCATTGTAACTGAATGCATTATTTGTCTGCGTTAAACAAAAAAAAAAGAATGAAAAATCACTTTCTGCACCATCCTGCAAGAAATTCTGAATAATTTGTGTTTGTTTTTATTTTTGGAAGATCTGATACAGAAAAACAGATTTGAAAAGACTTAAAATGCTTCTCTCTGTTTTTTTTTTGTTTAAACAGAGACATAAATGTACTGAATTAAAAATCTATTTGATAACTCTGCACAAGTACAATAATAAAGAAACTGACAAAAATAATAGGTTGACCACCAACTCTAGTTATTAGTCCATTTTATAGAAGAAAAACAAACAAATGTGTCTGTTATATTGTTCACAACAAATGTCAGCTCTTGCAGAAAAACTCACAATTTTTACTCTCCATGACTGTTTGTGTTTTTGGCGACAGAAACACCCAAATCGTTTTTTACACGTTTGACCAAGATATTCAACCTATCGATTGACTATCTTGACTGCTGTGCACTGTGACCACCAGTGCACAGCAACAGGTGGGGAAGGGGCGCAGTGTGCTGATGTAGCCTGAGAAACTCATTAAGAAAACTTTACTGGTTTTGAAACTTCACAGCAAAAACACAAAATATTACCAAGTATAGTTTATAGTGCAAATATCTTAGTACATTTGAATTAAGACTTAAATTAAAAAAATGTACTGGATCCACTGGCAGAATATTTTACTTAACATAAGACATTTTTCTTATTTCATAAGCAGTACTTTTTCATCATTAATAAGGAATTATTTACATATAACAAGCTTGTTTGTCTTGCTGAAAAGTTATTTGTTAAGATTTTCTTTTTGCAGTGTCGACTTATTCTCTAAGTGTTTACAGCAGCTTCGGTTTTAAGTGATCAGTTTTGAAGTGTGAAGCTTTTCTGTGAAACTAGAGCTGAAAACGTGGGGATCAGGACGTTGACTCAACCTGCTGCTGACAGGGTGGGGCTTGTTCACGTTTTGACTTGTCAACGACAGAAATGTCAGCAGTTTGTCTGCTTTAAGTTAACCGTCTGCTGAGCAATAATGATCTGAAACCTAAAGTCTAACTGCAGCGTCGAAGGACAGAGTTCATTCATACCCAGACTTAGTTTCTAACTTAGTACACTGCAAAAACACAAAGTCTTAAAAGGCATTTTTAGTCTAGTTTCTAGTATGAATTATCTTAGCTTTGTCTTTTTTCAAGTCTAATAACTTAAAAGTAAATTTTAAGCAAGAAGTAGCTGCTTGTTTTATGTGAATATCTCCTTAGTATTGATTAATTAGTATTTTTTCAGATTATTTCACTTTTAACAATATATTTTGTGAAATAATCTTTCAGTATAACTAGCAAGTTTTCATCAATATTAAGGAATTATTGATTTGTAATTTCTTTTTGTCTCATTTCAAGTGAACTAAGATATTTGCACTAGAAACTAGACCAAAATTGCTTGGTAATGTTTTGTGTTTTTTGCAGTGTAACGCTGGTTTATCTCACCAAATTCAACCTGAAGCCAGTTTTGATGAGATTAAAATCAAAGTGGACTTCTCTGCTGCTTAGTTTGAAATAAAATGCTAAGGCAGCTTCTCAACTTGAATCCTTTCAGTTGAACTTTGTGCGTGTTCCTCGTGGATGAATAATTTACACAAAGTGCAACAGATAAATATTTCAAAACGGGTTGTAAGCATAGAAGCTTAACTTCCTGGATTTAAGGTTTCTCTAAAACATAATTAGTAATGCTAATACTCGACATAGAGCTCAGTCTGTTAAAATGAGCCTCTTTTTTATTTAAATTTGAGTTCTGATTTACTTCTTCTGAAGCTTCAGGGTAAAATGCTGTCTAATAGTCCAGTGTTTTCCTTATTGTGATGCGTGTTTGACGTTATGTAATATCCTCCACAGAGTTTGAAAGGACACATTACCCAGATGTTTTCGCGAGGGAGAGGCTGGCGAACAAGATCGATTTACCTGAGGCCCGGATACAGGTGAGCTAATCAGGACGGATTCCAGCAGATGATCTGGAGTCTGAGATTAAAGTCAGAAAGTCAGAATTCTGAGGAAAAATTAAATTCTGAAATTAGAGTCAAAATTCCAACCTTTTTCTCATAATTCCATTTTATTTCAGGATTCTGACTTTAATCTTCTGAGCTCAAAAGTCAGAATTTCGAGGTTAAAGTCAGAATTCCAACCGTTTTCCTCATAATTTTGATATATTTTTTTTTCAGTATTCTGACTTTAATCTCAGAAGATTAAAGTCAGAATAAAGTGAATAAAGTGGAGAAAAGTGAATAAAGTGGAGAAAGTGAATTTGTTTTGGTCTGGAGTCTGACTGGAGTCTGGCTGTCAGGTGTGGTTCTCCAACCGGAGAGCCAAGTGGAGGAGGGAGGAGAAGCTGCGCAACCAGAGGAGGTCGGGCAGCGTCACCTCCTGCTCCCAGAGCCAGGCGCCGCTCAGCACCTCCTTCAACACGTCCGTCTACCATCAGCAGCACGGCAGCAGCTCAGGTAAAGCAGCTGCCTGCATCTGCTGCACATGATTTAAACATCCAAAGACTGGAATATTTCAGTAGTTTAGAATTACAATCCTCACAGCGGCTCCTGCAAAGCATCAGGGTTTCTCCATTAGAGTGCAAACGCATTAAATATTCCCACCTCGAGATGGTTTCAGTGAGTCTGCGCGTGTGTGTGTGTGTGTGTGTGTGTGTGTGTGTGTGTGTGTGTGTGTGTGTGTGTGTGTGTGTGTGTGTGT
>CAEFZX010007597.1:0-29853 GCA_903066825.1 Alfaro cultratus | reverse complement strand
TTATAGCATTCGAAAATTACAGTGAGTCATCCCTCATTTCTTTATATTTTGCAAACAAGAATCCAGTCATGTTTTAGTCGTCTTTGTTCTAAATTGGGTTTAAAGATTCACACATTAGAGATAACTTTCACACAGTGCTAATGCATGGAGGATTGACTGAATGCATAGAGGCAAGATTTTTGGATTCTGACCAGAATCTGCTAAAATGGGATGAATCTGATCACCAGCCTTTTTTTATTGCATCTATACTTAATATTAATCCTAGGCTTTAGTTGCTTTGCGGTGCTTGCACTTGAAGCTTTGTCTCATGTTTTATCAAAAATATTTAGTTTAGTTTATAAAAAAGGTCAGATGTGTTCAAACACATTTTCACCAATGAATGTTAGTTTAACAACAATTTGGTGGTTCTCAAAGAGCTATTGCAGAAGGCCTGAACACTTGGCCCATCCTGTTTCAGGTGTTGGCAATATTTATTTATTTTTTTTTCCCAAAATATCTTTCAGATACACTTTATGTCCTGTGGGTCTTCTTCACAACTAACCTTTGTTCATTATTCATCTGTTTTTGAGGAACTCTATTGAGAATCTGACACTAAATGCTTGAAGAAGCATCGTCCCCAAGTCTGATGTCTTGAAAACAAGATATAGAGAATTTAGAGATGGGTCAACATCATCTATATTGGCAATAGACTCTTAAAACGCAACACATCCCTGCAAAAATTCATTCAAATCACTGATGTCATTTTTCTGTTGTAAAATCTTTCCAGCATTTTAACCATCTGCAGCAACAGCCCTAGTAAAAAAAGATACAAACTCTTGTCTCATTTGTCATTCTGGCTTAGGTGACTCAGTACCTTATGGATAAGACTCTGACCATGGATGAGGACACGCTGTATGATCTCTCGCTAAAAATCGAGCCCAGACTGCCTGCCTGAATTATCTGTTTGAAGCTTTTGAGAACCCACCGAACCTCTGAGGATGAAACACCCACCCTGATCCTAATCCATCAAGAAAAAACTGGAAGAAAGTCATCAGAGCATTGTGGAAAGGAACGGGACAGGACTTGTGGAAAATGAGCTGTTTTGCAGAATAATGAGGTAGCATGAGAAGAGGACAGAGATGGGTAAGGTGTCTGAGCAATTGTTTTCAACAAGACCGAGATGAATGCGGGTCGGATGCACAGCATGAAGGTTTCCTTAGTACAGAGTGTGGTGCACACTACATCACTCTTCCTCAGAGAGCCTGAGAGTGCAGAGAAAGAAGTGGATGAACATAACAGAGATGTAGCATAAACAGGTGGAGTTACAGAGAGAGGACTGAGCTTATGTCTCTGTGCCATGACTTGTGTTCTGTTGCTTATGCATTTCCATGCAACGTCCCGAACAAAGATCCCTCTTACAAAATGCTTTCCGTCATGACGGTCACCACATTAAATCTGCACGATCTCATCTTAGGATGTGTCTGTTTGAATGGCCTTTGACCTGACCTCTGAATTCAGTATACAGCACTCCAACCAGAAGGACTTTATTTGGCATTACACATCCTCAGTGAGCTTAGCAGATTAAAATCAACTGCTCTCCTCTAATTTATTGCTAAACGACACACTGAAATGAAATTTCATATTTCTTGCAGAAGATTTTCACATGCCGTAAAAACAACTTAAGCCTATAATTATACTTTATCTGTGTCTAGCCTCAGATTTCTGTAAGAAATGAAGTTATTTTTTTACTTATTGCCCAGATGAATGATACAAATTTAAGATATTTTCCAGTGCCTTCCACTTGTGTAGGTCAATTTCTGCATACTTGACAATTTGTCCAGTCATAGCTTTATATAACTCCTCAATGTACTCTAAAAATAATCTAAAATGGATTTTAATTTTAGTTTAAAACTTGTCAGAAAATAGGTAATATATGCTCCATGGTACTGTAGCATGTTGGTGTAAAGATAGGGAATGCAACATTGAAAACATAAGCAAACATCGCCCTCTACTGTTTAATTGTTGTAAGGAGCCCTGCCAGCCTAAACCATTTGCAGCATCTGTGTGCAGTTATAATGTTTTGGCTTTAGCAAACTGTCGGCTGTGTGAATGTGTGTTTTCTGAGTGACCGCATGTTAGGCAGGGGCAGCTCTCTCTGAGATGTAGCTTTGCTTGACTGACGGTGGGATCATTGTTTACAGTTTAATTTATTTAGTACATTAAACTATATTTATTTTTTGTATATAGTGACTCCTCAGATATGTGACTGATAAGAGAAATTGTTATGCTGTGAATAACATTTTAATTGTTTTTCATTTATTTAATTTTAATCAATTAAGTTTGTTTTGGTATTTATATTGAATTGTTGTTTTGCATCTCATGAACCTACAAAAATGATGTATTCTGTAGATTGAAAAAAAAGATGTAGCATTTGAATGATCAGACTTTGTTTTTCATATTGATGATATGATAAATAGTGTTGCATGCACACAACAACTGCATGCTGTGCATGTCTGACTGGATTTCTCCTGTACCTTCATCCGCTGCTTCTCTGTATGAAAATGTTCTGTGTAGGTGCTGAAGAAAATATATAAAAACAATATTTTGTCCAATTAAATCTGGCATGTTTGTCTCTTGTCAAGCCCAGTCTCAGGGCTGTCAGCCACAAAACAACCTGTTGTTACACAGTGATGTGTTGAAGCTTTTTCTCATTTAAAAATGTGTCTCTGTAGTTCTGGATGTCTGTTTCACTCCAGGGGTTAGAAAAGCTGATTGCTGTATTTGTGTTGTAACTATTTATGTGTATTTGTTTTTGTGTTACTTTATCTGTTTACATTTTTCACTTGTTGGTGCAGGGAAAATAAATACAACATGCCTTATGCATTTTCTCTCTTTCAATTTAATGCACTGCAGCTTTGATTATATTCAGATAATGCTACTGCAGCTTTTACCTTAAACTGGTCCTGTGTTCAGGATATGAGATTAAAATATTATTTCTTGCGTATTGCACATTGTTGGACTGAATCTCAGAAAACATCCTAAAATAAGGCACCAGTGGCAAAATTCTGTACATTTAAATAAGAAGGAACATATTTAACCAGGACAACTTTTTAGTTTTCACCCAATTTTTTACAGGAAGCTCCACGATCATTGGGGAAAGAAAGAATGCTAACCCTGTTTGTGTCTTGCAAATGAACAGCCACATTTCCAGTAGAGAGGTGTTTGTTAATGAGAGCAAATTATTTTTAATTTTAACCAATAGCCAGTTATGTGGTTTATGACGTTTGAGATAGCACCTAATAATCAAACAACAGAGTCCAATAAAACAATAATGTTTTCAATGGACTAACTACTTTTTCAAACTACAAACAAGCATTTGTTTTTTATGATGGTAAAGAGTTGATCCATTGTGATCTTTTGCAAGAAATTGAGTTAACAAGTTGGACATTTGCAGCCTAACAAAGAGGCACCCCAACCTGCAGACTCAGAGAGAACCCTTTGCTAAATTTCACAAATACTGATGCGCATCTCTGAAGACTGTATAAAAAAACTAAGTTTACAGCCCCCAGTTCTGCTATGTTCAACAAGTTTACATCTTGCTTTACCACTTGGTTGCCTTTTTTTCTCGTCAATAATTTTCTTGGTTTAAAAAGTGAAATAATTGCTTCCAAAATGAATGGAGAAAAGCTTTTATATTATTATTTTTTCAAGCTTCTGTTGACTTAATTGACTGGAAAAGACACCATAAAAAGAAACCGGAGGAGTTTACAGCTTAGGGAACTCCTTAGAGGTATATGAAAAATAGCTCTAAATGGCAAGCAGCAATGATTCATTTAATTGATCCCCCTTGACTGAATTTCTCTGAACATTTTTAGCAGAATCATTTCCCTAAAGCAAGACTTTATATTGAACAGTTACCGTCTTAATGTTTCAGTAACTGCCACGTGAAAAGGGACACAGATATGTGTGTGTGCTGTAGAAAACCGTCTGACAGGATCAACAAGAATAGACAAGTCAGAAAAAGAAAAATTATTAAAAAAATACTCTTTACTAGTGATAAAGTTGGGAGCTTCATCTTGCTTTTGTATAATCTGCAGGGAATCTCGGTTCAAAGTGCAAACTGCAATACTCATGTTGTGCTGTTGTGTGTTTGCCAATTAAAGAATGAATATTTGCACTAAATAAGCATTCCCAATAATTGTCTAATTACACTAAATTATCATAGGTCAATTGTTTTGGAAAACAAAAATGAAAGTTTATTATGAATACAATAAATCCTAAAAGAGAAAGCATAAAGTGTTGTGTCTATACTTGGTGCACATTAGTTTATACAAACAGCACAAGTTTTCAGGTTGCAGGTAACCAGAATAAGAGCAAGAACACAGACATTATGAGTGACGAAGAAAAGAGGATTTTCTGTCTGATGGCCAGGCAGAGGCTAATCCTGGACCGGTAGCTTCGTCCGTTTCTGATCCCTTCACATTCTTCAGGCTGCACTCACTTTGCAGATCAAGCCTCTCTGAACTGAGCTCAAGGAAACTCTCCGGACCTCTTCTGCCTCCTCTTCTTTTCAGCTGAGCAAAGGTTTGTAATTAAACTTTTGATTGTTTGCTTCTGAAATCTGTCCTCACCTATGTCTTGTAGCCTAAAGTGGATCCATCTTCTCTTGAAGAGGTCCATAAGTCTCACAGTACAACTGAAAAACCTGACTTTATCTTTTAAAACACGCACAGTGTAAAATTGGATCATCATTTTAACTCTATTTATTCATGAACTGTGGTCATCTACAGGCTCATTTGAGATAAAAGTTTAATATTTGCATTTTATAAAGCACTCAACATGACTGCGCTCTTTCATTCAGCTAAACGTAGTTCATTGGATGAACATTCACTTGTACACAGCAGAAAATTTTATTAGAGTCTTTTAAGCTGCCTACTGTTCACAAGTGTCAGCCATCTGTTGGCTACTATTGTCTTAAAAGCATTCTTTCTCAAACCTCCACTTGTGTTACTTACACTTTCTGTAAATGACTGTAATGTTGCCTTATAACATTTAAACAAAGGTCACAGGGAACTGGTGCCTAACCCCTTTACTTTTCTCTCCTCATGTAACCTTCAAATCTGGGATGAAAATCCCAACTAATCCCCCTTTTTATAATCTCTTTAAGGGGGGGGGGCATTTTACTTCATTTCCTGACATTCGTGTGAGTCTTACCACACTGTATGCTGACCCCTGACCCACTATATGACTTCAGACACTTTCTTTTCACTTTACTTCTTTCTGTTTTCTCTGTGAGAAATTGTGGCTCATTTACTTTTTTGTGCTTCCAAAATTGTGCTGACTGTTTGTTTATAGCATCATATTTTTGTTCTGTTCATCTCTCTCTGTCTGATCTAATCTGGTAACTGTTTAAGTCCACCTTCACCTGTATTACTTTCTTTTCTTCCGGCTTGTCTTGCATAAGCCCTGCTGGCCACCTCAGTAAGTTAAAACGGATCATGCAGTGTGCAGGCCTGATTCCAAATCTAAGACAGAACTTTAGCATTACTGAATATCAAAAACTGTGAATAAGTTAGTAAAATTTCAACCTTGCTGTAAACTTTCACGTTTTGCAGTTGTGTTATTCTGTTATTCATTTTGTTCTGTTATTCGTTTTGTTTTACTCTAAAACAGCAGCTCCTCTTTTAGTATCCAATCACAAACCAACTGATCAGCTGAGCTGGAGACTTTCTTAGGGTGGCCAATCAGAGAGCTTCTGTCTGCTTCAGGAATAATCTCATCATGCAGGCTGAAGGTGTATCTGCCACCTAAAGATCTGACAGCCTAATGCAATTAGGAATTTTGTCAACCTGAAAAGATATATGTGAATGAAACTAAATGACATTAACATCTTCCACTCAAACACAAAAATAATTCACAATAACACTGATTTTAAATTTTAACTCAAATATTTTTATCTTTTAAGTGTTATTATGAGAGTCTTTTGGTGATATAATTTATGTGCTACTACTTTTATTAGATGTGTAAATATAATTTATACTTTTTTATGCACTACATTAATTTCACAATTATTTGTTTGGGGAAAAAAAATACAAAATCATCAGTTCCACATTTACTGACCTTATTGTGGATATTTTATGTATTTTTTTTTTTTTTTTTTACTTACACACAATTTGGTAGAAACACTGCAGTGGTCAATTGATCAACCTGTGTACAGTCTGTTTCCAATTATTTACTTACTCATTGTCTGTGACCTTTGTGCACAGTTCAAGCAAATAAACAAGCAAAGCCTGACATTTATAGCAAACAAGTCAGATATTTCATCTAAAGCAGTTGGGATGGATAATAACAAGATTCAAAATTGCTCCAGGATCTAACATTTAATTTATGTTATTACTTGATAGTTTAATTTAACTTTTAAATTGATGTAAAGTTTGCAAAACGTCACATTTACCTTTTATTTCTTTGCCAGGAAATACCTTGACCAAATAACCATGGCGAACTCTTTCACCCGCATGATGACTGGTCGTAACTCAGCAGTGATGATGGCCATGGGAGCCGGCACTTTGGCATCTGCATTTCTCCTCAATGATAACACTGCTGCAGCTGAAAGGAGGAGGTTCTATCCCCCAAGGTGCATTTCTGGAAGAGTGTTTTTTAAAGCCTTCAAAAACAAAGCAGTATTAGATTTAGCAGACTATATAGTTATAGCCTCACAGTTTAGCACATATTGGAGACTCTGACTAATTAACGGTAAAGGTAAACCTCTTTGTACAGCATTTATTTATTTGTTTTCCAAAGAACTACTGATTTAATTCGCCTTTTCAATGTTGGCTCTTTAAGTCAAAGAAACTGTATTTTATCAAAATTCCACCTAATCAATTGCTAATTAACTTCCACAGTGCTGATTACCCTGACCTGAGGAAGCACAACAATTGCATGGCAGCAGCAATGACACCGACCATTTATGCTCGTCTGAGGGATAAGGCAACGCCCAACAATTGGACCCTGGATCAGTGCATCCAGACTGGGGTGGACAACCCCGGGCACCCCTTCATTAAAACTGTGGGCATGGTGGCTGGGGATGAAGAAACCTACGAGGTTGGACATTGTATCCAAACCATTCTTTGCTTTCAGTACCTTTTAAAAGTTTTGTGAAGATCAAGTGTTTTTTTGATTTTTTTAAATCAGGTGTTTGCGGAGATCTTTGACCCTGTTATTAAGGATAGACACAATGGATATGATCCTCGTACCATGAAGCACCCCACTGATCTGGAGTCTTCCAAGGTGACACTGATATATTTATTTTCATTATTTTACATAAACATGTATAAACAGACGATGTGTTTGTATTACAAATGGGTGCAAATCTTTGTCTTTATTCTACTGTCAAAAAAAACAGAACTGCCATAAGAAATTAAAATGAAAATATTCTGCGAATAAGCTTGTTCACGTGATAAGTCATTTAAAATCATGCCAGAGACGGATGTAAACAGCCGGCTCATCATCTACCAGCCATCAGGAAAGATTTTGGCATCTTATTCAGGCATTGAAGTGACAAGCCCCTTAAACTTGGGAGCGGATATGTAAACGCCATTTTGGCAATTTTACAGAAGATCAATGGATTCAACACGTTTGAATGACACAACTTTTTATAAACTGTGTGATGCTGTGAGATTTCTGGTGAGCCAGATGCACATTGTCCAAAAAAACCCCAACACACACCATTTACCTCATGCTACTTCCTGTAGTCTTCTTCGTGGTTTTCGCTTTCAACGTCCGGCTGCTGATCACATGACTCGTGATGCGAAAATAAATAAATAAATAAATAAATCCATTACCGTTTTGTGAAATACATGGAGTTTGATATGGCTGAAAAAACCCCAACAACCTCATTCTAGTGCAAAAAACCTATCAGCGAAAATCCTGAGTTTTTAAAAAAATTATTTTAAATTGGCGTGTTGCCATTATGCAAATTTATTTTCGTAATTTCAATTTGCGCAATTTCATGGTCTGTAAAGTGTAATGCTGTTTTCTCAGGTCACCTCAGGAATGTTTGATGAGCGCTACGTGTTGTCATCCCGTGTGCGCACCGGGCGCAGCATTCGCGGACTGAGCCTCCCACCTGCGTGCACACGGTCCGAGCGCCGCGAGGTGGAGCGTGTGGTCGTCACAGCCCTTTCTGGCCTGAAAGGAGAACTGGCCGGCCGATACTACAGCCTGGGAGACATGACTGAGAGAGAGCAACAGCAGCTTATCGACGTCAGTACCCAACAGGGAAATGCTGCTCTTTCTTCTGCTGTTGATGCTATCTAATGTCCCCGCCAATTATTCTGTCTCTTCACTGGCCAATCAGGAGCACTTCCTGTTTGATAAACCTGTATCACCTTTGCTCACGGCAGCTGGAATGGCCAGAGACTGGCCTGATGCTCGTGGTATCTGGTAAGCAAAAAGCAACAGAGTGTAGAGGAAACTCCACTTTTAAGCTCAGAGTACCTGTGAAGCCTGAAGAGTCTGCATCAGTGTTTGTGAAGCTCAGTTAGTGATCTTCTAGCTTTGCAAAGGGATTGTATTTACTTTTTGTACTTGTTAATACAGACAACAATCTGATATATTTAGTCTTATCTCAGTGTTGGCCCCATATGGGCTGATGCTAAGTTGGCCATGAGTTCACAGTAGGTGTGTGGTAAAAGACCCACTTAGATCCACAAATAAGCCAGCAACAATTAGGCACTCTAATTAATATGTTTAATATTTAGATAATTTGTTTAATTTATGGAGTACATATCTAGAACACCATGTGGATCCGTCCATGTTTTTACACAGCAATTTTCTGCTTTGAACCTGTAAAGGCAAATAATGCAGGACATATTATGTAATCTATGGACAGTCACAATGTTTCTAGAATAAGAATATATAATAACACAAGTACCAATCATTGTAATCACTATAGTATAAAGCAAAATTATTTTCCTCTTGAAAACATATCTAATTTCTATTTGAAATTTTAGCATAATAAAACAATATTTTGGCAAGTATGACTGTAGAGTCTTCCTTGAAAAAAGTAGTAATGTGTCAGAACGATCTACATAGGATACTGAAATAGTTTTGCCACTATGGGTTACTTTTAGTCAACCGCAGTGGGCCCCATGCAAGAAGCCCATATTGTAAACCAAACTTGACCCATCCTGCCTGAGAAAAATACATGTAGGGTCACACATAAATGATAGGAAGAACAACAAGTACTAGATTTGGTACATTGAATCTTTGCACCTGAAATATTTAAAGCTCTTGTTCTGAACTGGTCTTTTTAAATTTAGTCACTTATGTACAAGCATTAACCATAACATGCAGAGTAATCAGTAACAACCATTTTTACCAGAGTATGTTGCTGTTTTTATACAAAATAGATTAAATAAAAAAGGATAACTGGAAAGATAATAAAACAATCCCTCACTTTATGTAGCTTTTGTTGAGCTTCCTTTCACTAAGAAACTGCAATATAGAAAAAGAACTGTTTCTTCAGTATTGTTTTTTAGTCACAGCGTGGAAAAATATTAAGAATAAAGTACAACACTAAAGCATTAAAGTTTACATCAATTATTAAGCAGTAAGTTTTCTTCTGGCCACCTACAAGTAGCTAATTACTGAAAAATATTGCACTTTTAAAAACCTTATTCAGTATCAAGTTCAGTCTTGGGTGCAAGATTGGTGTTGCACCCAATCTTGCAACACCAAGATTGGTGTTGCAATCTTTACAGTCTGCTATGAAATGAAGACAGACTGTCTTCATTTCATAGCAATGTGATCAGTTATGAGTTTATTCTGAATGATCATGAATCCAGTCATCCTCCCCTCTGGTTTCTCAATTAGAATAGATATAAACAACGTGTGTCCTTTTATGTGACACACAACGTTTGATGTGAACTTACATTATAAGATCAAAATGTACAGAGAGGAGTGTGATTAGATGAGACTCCATTGGGTTTTATTCTGACACTTTTTACCCAGACAAAGACCAGTGAGCCACTGAAAATTGCTTTAATACTCAACATACAATCATTTTCTGATTTAAAGTCTTCTTGTGGGTTTCTCCTTGTTTGTCATCAGCTCAACCTCAGGAGTTTTCTTGTTTTTAAGCATGAATTGAATTTAAATGAAAGGCAACTTGTTTAACTCAACGTGACTGAATTTTTCCATGACTTGATATTTATATTGAAATATTTCTTGTTTGGTTCAGGCACAACAATGAGAAGAACTTCTTGATCTGGATTAATGAGGAGGACCACACGAGGGTCATATCCATGGAGAAGGGAGGAAATATGAAGCGAGTGTTTGAGAGGTTCTGCAGAGGTCTCAAACAGGTCTGACAACAGATTTAGTTCTTTTCACTTAAGCCTATTTTTAAACATAACACAGTCTGCTTTTTTAAAATCTGTTAGTCAGTGTCAAATTCCTAATTTTCTGAAGACTTATTACTAAATTTTGCTCATTTATTTTTGTAACATTTAGGTGGAGCATCTTATTCAAGAAAGAGGGTGGGAGTTCATGTGGAACGAACGTCTGGGATACATCCTGACCTGCCCCTCTAACCTGGGCACGGGGCTCAGGGCTGGAGTTCACATTCGCCTGCCGTTCCTCAGCAAGGTTAGACAAGAATTACATGAGCAAATGCAATGGCTTATTCTTCCCCATTTTCTATTGCTTTAGTGCCTAAAGATTATTTCTGTTATTGCTTATTTATTTTGAATATGCAAAAAATACCTAGATTCCCACTTGTTGCATAATAACATACATCTCACAATAGCAAATCAAAATTAAAGGAAGCACAATAACTATAAAACATCATAAACCAGGAAAAATAGCAGTAATAATCAAAAAGAAGTGAGTAGAAGCATAGCCTATTGTCCTTCACCCCTTTGTTCAGCAAAAAATAAGTATTTACAGCCATATGAACACATATACATACATTTTTTTATTTTTTTTTTACATTCGTGGCTTCCCTATCATTGCCATCTCCATTTGTGATGAACAGGCTTATCCATTATGTTTCTAACAACACATTTTCAAACATTTTCTTAAACTGTCTGATATTTTGATTTTGTGCTGGTTTAAACCAGGATCCCCGCTTTAAAAAGATCCTGGAGAACCTGAGACTACAGAAGCGAGGCACAGGAGGAGTGGACACGGCTGCCACCGGAGACACCTTTGACATCTCTAACCTCGACCGTCTGGGCAAGTCAGAGGTAAACAAGGGAGTGGAGGGAGATGGGGGTGGGTGGAAAAAAAAATCCTAAATAGTAAAAATAAAGTTGAACAGCAGGCAGAGTGTGGCAGAGTCTGACTGAGGAGATCAGATATACGTACCACAGCAGGTGTGAGCTGGGAATAACCCTACCTGCTGGTTCTTAAGCTCTAATCCTGGCAGGGAAGTATTACGTGAGGTTATAGACTGCTTTTTCCTTTGCTCAGTCGGTCGTACAAGGTCTCCAAATAGACTGTGTGGTAGCAGACTTTACTGATTAAATGCTAGAAAAACCAATACATGTGTAAGGTCAGGCCTATCTCTACTGGCCTATCTCAGAAAACACAGAGGAAGTCTGATTTGAGAGAACAAAAGACTGCAAATGTAATATTCCCCTAACTCCTTATTGAAGAACCTGCTATACTTATGTCCAAAGTGGTTTACAGTATACAGTATACAGAGTATTTTCCACTCATGGTGGAAGAAGCCTGTCTGGTTTGTGACAGAGTTCACATGAAACATGATTTCTTGCATTTTAGTATTTTGCAGACGATGCAGAGACTCTACACTTAAAGATAGTTTAATAGCGAGCAGTAACATTTATAACGGTCTAAACAGCAATGTATTAGAAATTACATTACAAAAAGTCCAATGTCACTTCTTTTTATTATTAATCCTGATGAGGAAAAGTTATTGAAAAAGTAAATTAAATCCACATAGTCATGAACCTCATACTAAATGTCTGAATTACAATTAATTTAAAAATAATTCTTGCAATTTACAGCTTTTGAGGATGAAACACCTTCTGAGGATCCTATCTATGATTCCTCTGCAGGTTGAGCTGGTACAATTAGTGATTGACGGTGTCAACTATCTCATTGAGTGTGAGAAGAGGCTTGAAAAGGGTCAGGACATCAAGATCCCGTCCCCAATCGCTCAGTTCAAGAGGTAAACGTTTCCTCCGTTGGCAACATCGAGGAAGAACATTTGCTTCAGTGGCTCATTATTTAATCTTCTGATATTCATGACATGTATGAACTCTGTTCTAACTTTCATGCACAATACAGCTGCTACATGTACATGGATTCTGATAAAAAATAAAAGTAAAATATTTAAAATGAACAGAATTGTTATGTCTGCTTTTGCTTTATAAATGTGGGTTGGATAACCCTCAAATAATTTCTGTTTCTCCCACCAGAGAAACAGAAAAAATGAAGACTCCACTGTACTGAACCCATAAAAACCTGGTTATTCTCCAAATATTGATTTCTCAACTCTTCCTGAGTTAAAACAGTAGTATTGTTGTTTCTTAACGAATATGAATTGTTTTCTTGATATTATTTCAGGTCTAAAAGCACTGCATCCTTTTTGTTATTATAGCCATTTCTCTTTTTCTGCAAATAAATACTAAAGTTTTGCTTGGAAATTCAGAGACGTGTTGTCAGTAGTTCATAGAATAAAAGAACAATGTTTATTTTAATCAAACATATACCTATAGAAAGTAAAATCAGAAAAACTGATTATTTTAAATGGCATCTTAATTTTCAGAACTGTATGTAAATAACATTGGATTATTTGAATAATTTATTGAATTGGACTGATTTATTTTCATACCTATTTTATTTAAAGAACAGAGCATAGACTGTCCATTTTGTTCAACTTCTAACAGTTTGCCTATAAGTCCCTCTTTGAGCAAAAAAAGAAAATATTAGTCAGACCATTATTGGTCCTGGGGAGCATGTGGCTGCCCTGGCATTCAGCCCTCACCTCCACAATACGTTTAATCCGGGAGTAAAAGGCCAAACTCATTAACTGACGGAGAAATAGAAGACATGTCCAACAGAGGTAGACTAATAATACCACACAGTTCCTGCTCTATATTGTTTACAGGCTTATAACAGAAGACCAGGGAGGATATTGTTTAATGAATAAAGGCACCATGCCAAGATAAATTAATGTTTTAATTACTTAAGAAAACAGTCCTTTGATATCCTGCTGCTAAAACAGCATTTCTGAATCTGTCTTCTTTTTCTGGCAGCAGATTAATGACGCACAGTAGATCTATTAATGCTATTAGAGAGCCAAAGCAAACAGTGAACAAAAACGAGTGTATTATGAATCATTGCTGCAATTGATAGAGCCTAGATGATGCCATAATACATTTAATAGAAGATCCAATTAGATTTTCTGTCCATGAAAAGACTTTACTGATAAAAATGGATTAACTTTTAGTCTGCTTGTACTGTGAAAGAAGTTTGCTATGGATTAAAAAAAACGATCGGCATAAAAAATTGTTTTCCTCTTTTACCCATTTGCTGATATGGTTACTTCATTTACTCACAGCATCATTACCAGTTGAGTAAATGACTGGCACCAATAAAAGATCAATAATTAAGATAAAAAAAATGCTTTTACTGTGACATTCCCTTAAAAAAGTATTGATCATGGAGTAATCGAGCAGTGCAGGATGATCATACTTAAGAAATAAAGGCATACATAAAGTACTGCAGATTTCCTGAAGATGCAGCACCATGCACATTGACATCATGAAAACACACAGAAGAGCACAAAGTTCACTTCATACTTCTCTGCACTAACCTGGTAATTATTATTATTATTATTATTATTATTATTATTATTATTATTAGTAGTAGTAGTAGTAGTAGTAGTAGTAGTAGTAGTAGAAGTAGTAGTAGTAGTAGTAGTACCCTTGAATATAACGCTTACTGGGTTGGCCATTTTGAATTGTTTCATATTCTATACTTTAAAATGTTACCGTTTAAATACATCCACTGATTCACCTGGAATATCATTAGTAGTGATGTTCCTGGAATCACTGGGAATTTCAAGTTTCATTGTCTGACATGCTAAGCGCCTTCCAACCAGCTCCCTACTCTGAGAGGTTAACCAGCTTTCCATCCAGCAGATTCAGAGATTAATAAACCTGCAGAGTCTTAACGTGAACAGAATCTATAGAAAATCTAATTAGAGTCGTCTGGCTGCTGACGACCTTCACCCAGAAGTCATGCCCCGCTTAAGACTACAAATTAGTCAGACTGAGTAGCCTTGCAGCCAACTAGGCTAAGAGCAATTTACCACTTGCTCTTAGCTAGATTTTGTTTAGTGACTCAAATGGAGTCCCAGTCTACTAACTTTAGGATTAAGGCAACGGCAACCTTTAAAATGTTCCTATAAATTTGTGAATCATGCACCAAGACAATTTGAAGAGCTTAAGATAAAGGTGACTCAAATGATTGAATATCCTTTAAGATATTTTTATGCTTCCTAAATTAGTAATGCTTTGTCAGGGTTAATAACAGCGTAATAACACATCTTGTGCATAATGACAAAAGCCCAGTCTCCCAAGTTTGTCTTGTGAGCAGCAACTTTACCAGGTGTTGCTGTAGATTTAAAGTTTTAAAAAAGGAGATTGGTTATTTTTAATTTAAAGAATACTAGCTCAATATTACATAGACTCTAGCACCAAAAATCATTTAGTTAATTTGGTTCATATTGACTTACCTAAGATGAAAAAGCCATTTATTTTGGGAAAATAGATACATTTAAAAAAGCAAAGCAGCAGAGGGCAGTAGAGGAGAAATTACATTTGGAATCAACGGCTTCTTGTAAAAGTACCAAAGTTAACAAACTGTTTTATCATTAGTTTTTGAATTATTTAATAAAACAGGGTAAAATCAGCTTGAAGTGCTCGTATCTGACATTGGCAGATAGCCTCTATAGAATCTGTTATAGTGACACATTTCCTTGGGATGAATTAATGACAAAGTATTGTCTTATTCACATCCATCACATTGTTAGAGAAAGAAATGAATTGACTTTGATTGATGCCTGAAGTGTAGGAAACAAACAGTTAAATTTGTCCTTTTCAACTTCACAAGCTTTCCTACTGTAAGTATGGATTTTTTATAACTACAAAAATAAACAGCTTAAATGTTCAATGCCTGTTATTGAATAACAAATAGCTAAATTGGGTGTTTTAACTATATAGCAGCGCGTAATACCTCGAAAAAAGAAAACTGCTAATTTTTTTTGCTTTACTATGATATTTTTGTACGATGGAGCAAAAATAAGATTTCTTTAATTACGGGGTTTCACATGAAATTGTTAGGAATAAAGCAGCTACTGCATTTATGTGTTTTAGCTATCCGACAACATTTTGATCAGAGTAACATTACCACTGTATTGGTAGGAAAGTACTGGTTAGTCTGAGAGATGGTCAAACGACTGGATCATCGTAACACATTAATTTCTCCAATAAGTTTCTTTCTAGAAACAATCAGAAATCGTATTTCATTCAATGGCATCCAGGGTGCACCTTACACTCTAATGGAGGCTGAAAATTGTAACAGATCGAGTGAAAAAAAAAGACATCCGCTGGTTAATTGAATCATTGCAGGCTGAGCAGGTTTGAGATTAATTCCACGTAAGGAAAAGATCAAAAGCGTCCCAGTAAGAAGGACGTTGATGGAAACAAGAGCACTGAGGCTTGTGGGATAATCCCATTAAGAGCTGTACGTTCATTCAGACTGAAAATGCTTTGCTGTACAGTGGCTATGAAAGACATTTGGGTTTTAACTGGAGAGAAAAACTAATATTTTCACTGAATTAAAACAATACAATGTGTTATTCTTAGCTCTCTTTAATTATGGCTATGAGCACTGACCAAATGCAGTGAAAATTATTTCAGAGGCAGTCTCTGGAACTGATTGGATTATAAAATACAAGAAAAAAATAATGTGTCATTGTATAATACTGATCACAAAGAACCTATTTTTAAATGCATATTAAATACATTGAAGATTGTGAAATGAAGAGTCATTGTATTACAAATCAGAGACAGCCTTCTGTATTGGAAACTGTAATTGAGAATATGCTCACAAGCTTGTTAATACAGGTGAATAAATGCTGAATTATATTTGATTACAGGAAGAATTAATTAATTAGAGATTGAAGTTGATTTAAAAGTAGAAGAAACCTCAAAATATCCTGAGGAGAGTCAGTCCCTAAACAAAAAAAAAGGTAAAAAAAAACTATGGAAATCCATTTTCACCTCTGGGATTCAATCTGTATTGACGCCAGAGCTCACTGTGTCTGCTATGTTGCAATGCAACAGTTTAACAAACAAATTAAAAAGTGAGTTACCCACAATAAAATGTATTTGTCGTAATATTTTCAGAAGTAGATTGTTTCAATGTATGAAGACGTTGAATATGGATCCAACAAAAAACTGGTTGCTGATCAAGTATGGAATCATCAGAGAACATATTCATGAAAATTTGCTTGAAAATGTGTTTGTATGGGTCCAAGCACAAAATACTAAACATGGATAAAGTTAGTCACAAAAAATTATTAGTATCCTTTGTAAGAGAAATGAAGCCTGTGAAAAATGTCACGGTTGCTGTTCAAAAAGATGTTCCCACATCAGTCTAAAATGTTTAGTTTTCATCATCCAGTGGGTCAAAGCTAACAGCAACAACAAAAACATTTTTGTCAATGTTTTTTCCTTCCCTGAATCTACTATAAATCTAATTCCACAGTAATAAATTGCATAGAAAAGGAACATTTAGTTTTAAAGAACATTTTGTGACTAATGGTTAGTTTTTGTCTCTAGTTCTGAGCCAATTTGGAGTTTAATCAGCAGGCGTGGATTTTTTTTTATCATTTGGTAATTATTAATCTGAAAAACAAAATGAGCTTTTCATAGGCTCATTTTCAGACCACTTTTAGTTACCATATATGATTTGCCAAGCCTCAGATTATAGATTTATGTGTGCAGAAATTGTTGAGCCTTTTAAATTTTACTTACACGCCGCATAAAATTGGAGAGCTAGCTTGCATTTAACCTTTTAGCATTTTTATGTAATGTTTTTAGTGACATTTAAATTTTATAAATCAAAGTTTGGAACTTTTTGTTTTAAGCTTTGAATCATTTCCCTGATTTCTTGGCAATCCTTGAAAGGTGCTATAAAAATAAACTTGCCTTTATTTTGTGTTCTGATCAGTTTACTTACACTCTTATTTTACAGAACCATTTTATTTAAGTTAGAGTTGGGTTTTTTGGAAATAAACCTTTTATCTGAGTCGTGCACACGAGTTTTCTCACAATAGGGAGTCACAAAAGCCAAACAATAAAAATGTGCTTTACCATGCAAGTCAAATATTTATTTTTCAAATTGTCAGTCCAATAAAAACAGAAGAAATGAGAGAAATATAAAAAAAAAACTATAACCAATGCTAACTGAGAGCAACAAAGCTAAAGATTTCTACTTGTAAATGTATCACATTTGGTCAAATTACTAAATATCAAACAATAAGATCCAGCGTAATTCAACTAATTCAGAAAAATGTATTACATCAGCATAAATAGCTTATTATCAAAGTAAGCATGATTACATCACTGACTAAAACATTTGGAAAATACAATGCCAACTATTTACTGACAGCATGAGTTAAACAGTACAGTTGTGTGCACAAGATGTGTTTTTCACAGAGAAGCTGGATAACCTGGTGATTGTCTTCCTGAATGCTCACAGTTATATTTTCTTTTGTGGTTGTGCATTTCATTCGACAGAGCAGAAGTTTTCCAGGCTGTTCTCTCGGGTTTTGGGAATCTCATTTTGATCTAGTAGTCGGTATTGGAAAGTAACACGGTTAATGTAGTTCCCACTGGAGACCAGCCTCACCACAGAGTTATCACAGCCAATCTTCATCTGGGCTAAAGAGCCAAAGAGAGAGAGAAAAAACCCTGAATTCATACAGAAGAACTCCCCTGGTTTTTCAGAGGTTCCTCTTAGTTTGTTGATGCAACTTATTTGTTAACTTTAGTGCACAGTCACTGGTCACTTTATTAGGTACACCTGTTCAACTGCTCGAATAAATTAAACAACTAAAAAGTCATGTGGATTCAAAGATTGAAATATGCTCTGTTGTGATTGCTTAATAGCTCCTTTGATTTTTGGCAGGAATGTGATGCCATGTGTAATGGTGGAGGGATTATTTGACTGGCACACTTTTGACCTCTTAGTACAAACTGAGCATAGTTCAGGTACAACATTCAACCTGTAAGTATTGCTCCTGATCCTTTGTGACTACAGTGCACATCTTCTGGTGGATACTTTGAGCAGGATGATGCATTATGTCACAAAGCTCAAATAATCTCCAACTGGTTTCTTGACAAGTCCAAGAAACCAGTTGGAGATTCATTGTCACCAACAGAGCACCTTCAGGTGAAATGGGAGGTGCCCATAACAATCTGGGATGTGCTGCTGACAAATCTGCAGCATTTGTTGTTATGCTATCATGTCAATATGGACAGAATCTCTAAGGAATGTGTCTGTGACCTGGACATAGCTTGACCTTAAAAACAAGAAGTTCTACTCAGTAAAAAAATGGGTCACAATTTAGTACTAACAATGTGCACACAATAAAGTTGACAAGTTAGTGTGTATTGATCAGTGTTTATCAAAACATATTCATTATTCATCGTCCTCCAAATGCAGTGCAATGCTTCTAATGAATGACTGGAAGAGTCAGCTCACATACATACTGAAAATTTACATTTCTACTCTCTTGAGATTTTTGGATCCAAGCAGCATCAATTAACTTGTAGTGGTTGAAGATTGCTCATGTCAGACAAATAAAGGTCTCATCCTAGCACCAGTTAGTCCTAGCATAAGTGATATTTTACAAAAAAAATAAAAAAATAAATCAAATTCTTCCTTTGAAGAAACAATCTCTTACATTGTTAGAAAAATGTAAAAAAAAATGTTGAAAAGACATGAATATCTTTTACCAGTTTAATCACATTCTACTACTAATTGTAAAAACAAAATATAAAGCATATTTAACATTTTTTATAATAGTTTAATGTTTCATTCTTTTAGTCATGCCGTAAACTTTAAGTGTGTCCTGCAAGCAGAGTAAAATTTGCACTAGCAATGTTTCTTTGATCACATTGTTTCACAAAAAAGCATATTATTTTAGAGGCTATTACAGCAAAGGGTCGACTTTGGATTTGTTTTTCAGCAAAGAGGAGAATAAATTTGTGCTTTTGTTATGTAAAATGGGAGAAAATGTCTAATTTGCATCACAAATATTCGGACTTGCGCCACATGGGATGTTATAATTTTGAATGATTTGCAGCACGCTATGGCAATTTAAAAGCATTGTTCCCTGATGATCTAATGATGTTTTAGAGAGTGGCACCAAACAGGAAGCTGAAATGTAATTATTCTACTTCAGACAAAACGATATGTACAAACTGAAAACAGCAAGCTTCTGTTAAAAATCCCATAACATGCAGCCATCATGGTGATAATGTGACCTGAAACAGTTCTGTTTAAAAAGCTGGAAACGGATGAGAGAGGAGACTTACCGAGCCCACTGAGGGAGAAACACAGGTCGGCTACAGGGAACATCTTGGAGGTATCCACTCCATTTCCTCCCAACAGCTCCACGTAGTCACCTGATCCAGAGCAGCCTGGCCATGCCTGTCTCTGCAAACGTGGACACACAAAATAAATGAACCATGATAGAGGATAGTTTACTGCCCATGTCATGCATGTTTTAAAACACCTTGAATAGTGTGTATGTATTAGGATAAAAAATGTTGCATTCACACCGTTCTTCATCATCAGGACAGCATAAATACTTAGACTGTCATCAGAGTCTTGCTTTGTCTACTTACTCATTAAAATATTTATTTCATCTATAAGAACAGTCTGGTACTAATATTTCAGTGGTGTATGACTGTCCCCAAGTGGTAAGATAATGATTTGCTTAATTAATCTGAAAGTAGGTCAAGTCGTCAGTTTCACTTTTGGAGGTTAGGTAGCATAGTGTAGTTTGAGTAATCTTATTATTGTGTTAATGCTGCAAAAGCTGAGTCACAGTTGTGTTGATTTTATTGCAGTGGCACCTATGCAGCTGTCATGTGGAAGTATTTATACATATAATATGTATTTATATGTATAGCAGCCTGCCTAAACTGGTGATGAAATTATGCACTCTACAGAGTCAAATGCATAGTGAGGCGATGCTGAAAAATAATCACCAGGTCTTCCTATGTCATTATTTAAAAGAAATAATAATCACAGCTATGTAACTATCCTTAGAAAATGGTCAAAGTGTTCTAAACCAAGTTTTCTGACACGTAGTGATATAAAATGTGGATGATTTACATGTTTTAAATCCCTTTTTTTTTGCAAGGAGACACTTATGATGCTAGAGAGGTAAGTAACACAAAATAAGAAGCATGACATACAACAAGAAGAGAGAATGCAATTAACTGGAGATAAACATATAAAGTTTCTTTGTGTTAGTCTGATGATTGAGATAAAGTTTGTGTTGATCCAGCAATGTAAAGGATGCAAGGAAATCAAAACTACTTTAAATTACATTAGAATGTATCACATTCAATTACTGAATGTTTATTTGTCCATTTAGCTTCTCTAATGATAAGCCAGAAACTGACTGGTGAGTTGTCCAAAGGCCCAATAACTTGGGATGCAGCCTAATCATAACCCTAAATCTAAAATTTACATGAAACCTTCCAGATGCAATCTTTCATACTTTTGTCCATTTTTTGTTTCAAATTATAATGATAAATACTTCCAACAAAGAGGTTGTAATCTATTTGCCATATCACCTAATCCATACCACATTGTTTAGCCAGACATGATTTCATCTGCAGTGTAGCTGGAATACTTAAATCTTCTGTCTGATGAGTTTTCACTTTGAGACAAACTGAGTTAGAATGAATTGGCATCAGTCTGGTAAATTTACTTTCTGTGCAAATTAATCATAATACCAACAGTCTGCCAACCACTGTGTTATACCAGTGCCAAAAAACGCATCAGTAATTTTGTTTGTTTCATTTCTATCAGAAGGACTTCCAAAACATCAATACTTCTCTAACTTAACAAGATGTTTATTTGGTTAAAAGCTTTTAATATTTGTTGAGCAGTGAAATCATTGTGCGATTCAAAGGACTTTTCATTTCTGACCATATTACTACATATTTTGTAATTATCCGACTTATAGCAGCTGTCAAAGTTAACTTAGGAAGAATACCACTATCATATAGTAGAAAATCACAACGGTTTTTACTTATTTTTGTAATTAGCTTCAATTATAAATAAAAGCAGTGATTCAACAGAAGCAGTAAAATTAAGAGCCTCTTTTTCACAAGAGTGTTTCTTTTTTTATTAATCTTAAAAATTAATCACTCTGTAGGACAAAATCAAATAAGATCTCACAAACTATTCCACAACTTGTGCTGTAAATTACCTACTTGAGAACATGTCGCTTTAGTGTTTGAATTAGAGGGACATTCGAGGACATTTTGAGGCGTTAGTACTGAATGTTTAGGTTGTGAATTATGAACATGGATGCATTTACTTTGAGCCTGAGCAAACTGAGTTTCAAACTAGTTTTTGTTAAGGGTGAACTGGCTCAACACTTTCTGTGGATGATCTGTGAGGTCGCATTGAATGGAGAACTTGTGAAAATTTGGCATATGATATGTTAGTTACGCTGTTAGAGCCAGATATTTACATACACTCTATAAAATGTCTCTCCATGACACTGTTTGAATTGAAATGTGACTTAACTATATGATGATGTTTTGTTTTAGTGCTTACTCTACTTAAAAAAACACTTTCTTCTTCAGTACAGAACAATGTTTTTTCATTAGTAAAGAAGTCCTGTTAACTTTTCCGTCAGCATCTTACCAGCAGACTGATCTCATTGCTTTTGGCATCCCCTAAACTGAGATCTGTCAGTTGGATCTCCACTGGGTAGATGATGGAGAAGCTGCAGTTCCGGCGCTGATGCGGCATCACCATGGTGAAACTGCCCTCTGGACTCTGAGACATGATGTTGCAAGCTTCAGACACACACACACACACACACGCACGCACGCACACACACACACACACACGCACACACACACACACGCACACACACACACAGACAAAACACAGATGCGTGCACGCACACCCACACACAAAAGAAGATGTTTCAGATTTCAAACAGTTCCACCATCACCTGAGAAACTAATTACTGACACTTGATGTGACAAATTGGACATAATCAGGGTAAGACCAGGGATGAGACACAGTTAAGACTGTGCACGAAACGTAGCTTGTACTGGTAACAGTAAGCCAGCCAGAATGGATACAAGCAAAAGTCAAAACACTGTGACAGTGAGTTTTATATAGAATTGATATAGTATCATCTACATAGTGATAAAAACTTACATACTAATTTTTTTTAACTAAAGGTAATCAATATAAATTGTCTTCCCATCTCAAAGTACTCCTGTGTAAGTGATTGTTATATTGCTTGGCTAGGTGCTGACATGGTGCTCTTCAAGCAGCTAGAAAACAGGTGCATCCTTCTCATTGAATCTCTTCATGTCGCCTTCAGCCTTGATTAACGCTTGATCGAGCTCAAATGTCCAGGAAGAACACACATGCATGCACACAAACAAACATGCATGTGTTTGTTTGCGTGCTTCCGGAAAAGCATTAGTAACGCTTTTCCGGAAGCATACAGGAAAATAAGCTAACAAAGGAATCTTACATCACTGAAGTATTTCTATTTAACTAACAACTTGTAATTCTTCCTGTTGCAGTTGCAGCTTTCCTAAAAAGAGGGGTGGGTTACAGGACTCACGAAATGGGTTGTGCACTTTTTTGACAGCGAGAGTGAAACCGCTGTCAGGGCTGTGAATGCGAAAAAAGATCATGGCAACATTCTGGGAGGATCGGCCGGACAGCGTTGATGCAGCAGAGGAGCAGTAGTCCGTGTAACGCTCGTGTGGGAGGAGAGGGTGATCATAACTGCTGGGGAACTTCTCGCCCTTCAGAACCCAGCCGTCAAAAATCTGCAGCAACAGGAGACATGGAGCGCTCTCAGTCTGAAGCATGGCAGGATTGTTTATGCTGAATAAAGCTTTTAAATTTGAGTTTAGAAATATTTAAATGTTTTAGAAATTTATGCACCTACGTAAGAGTACATATGCATTTTTGTCTCTTTAAATTTAGTAAAACATGAACATGATCAATGAATGAAGATCTGTGTGGTGGACTTTATCTAAAATATTGGTTGCTGACTTGAAAATGAAGTCTGTTATCCAATCTACTTATCTATTAAGACATTAAGTTTCATTTTTAATGCACTATAAGGGTGCTGTAAAATGAAATATTTTGTTTTCCTTTTTACTTATACATCAGCTGATTATCACAACATATATCTTTGAGTTGTTGTGTTCCTGTTATTTGAAAAATTCACAAATCTGCTGTAAGTCAAACTGCCAAAACAATATGACAAGGCTTGTCTTTCAGCTTTCTGTTTTAAATTTGTTTTTACCCAAAAAGGTTATATGTGGACGTTACATTGATTTGCTTTTCAGATCCAGATCACCCCTCAGTCCAACTTTTCAACCTAGAAAGTATCGTCTTTTTCTCTGCCAAAAGCCCTTTTCCCATTTGGCCTGGTTGAACCGAATCTGCAGTGTTACTGGCGGGCTTGGCTCCTGAACTGAAGCTGTTTTCCTCCTACATTTGCTTTTGGCAAAGCACAAAGGATCAGCAGTGGTGTTTTTCCCTCAAACAGTGCCCTAACCACATTTGGAATCATTTTAATCCAATATAAGAAGATGAAATAGAATTTATGTCCTAAATTGCAAAGGCATGAACTTCCTGGCTTTTGGTAACAGAACAGAGGTTATTTTGGAACAACCTTTATAAAGTCTCCAGCACTGCAGTCGATGCTGACGTCAGACAGCTCCATACTGATGACCTCACTGGGCTCAGCGATGATGAAGGCAGCACAAGCCAGCTGTGGCCGGGATGCCACAAACGTAAAGTAGCCTTCAGTCGCCAGCATGTCCAAGCATCCTTTACAAATCACAGAAAACAGTTTCAAACATTTCAGAGGGCATTGCATTGGTGAAACCTACAATATTTTTAAGAAACTTTATGGGGAGTTCACAAAGCAGTGCCATTTTTTCCACCTATTTTCACCTCATTAATGTATTTGTATGCTGAATTCACAACCACATTGCACTAAATGCAAACAAGGCTGAATCTGTCATTCAAGTCCAGCAGCTGAGAACAATTTGAACCTTATTTTGTATCAAGTTTAATTTGTCCTCTTTTCATCCACAAATATTGAGACCAAAAAGTAAGAAAAATGTCTGACATTTTAAAATATTTTAAATAAGCAAAACACCAGCATAAATGTTGGCTTTATTATCAAGCAGGACAGCAGAATAATAATTATCAGTTGGCTAAGATATGTGGGGAAATGAATCATAAAGCATTTTACAAGATTACAAAATTTGTGTAAAGTCACAAAAGAGCCAAATAAACAAATATGTGTTTCTTTTTTCAAACATAAATAGAAAAAAATAAATAAATGTATCCATAGTTATATAAATTGACCAATACTAAATCAATGAATGAAAAATTTGTTAATTAAAATTTGAACAACAATTTACAATTTATGTACAATTGGTTCTTTTGCTTCAGTAATCCATAAGCAGTTAAAACTGAGACCAAGAATCATCAAACACTAACCAAAGCCTCTATCTAAATGGGATGATCCTGAGGAAAGTAAATTTCAGCTTGTTTATCTTCACTGGCCGTGTTAACCTCTGTGTTATTCCTCTGATTTTGATGGATAAAGCTGATAGACAAAATAAATTCATTGTATGCTGCAGGATGCCACTGAAATGAGTAATTTGTAAAATGTCTACATGTCTGATAAAATACCGTAAACATATTTACTGACAACAGCATGTTTGCTTTTTTCTATATTTCAAAATTATTTAATTGAATATTAAGAAATAAAGTAATTATTTAGAGACCTACTTTTTTAAATAGAATTGTGACACGTTTGGACCTCCATACCTCACATTAAAAAAAAGAAAAGAAACAAAGAAAGAAAAGACCACTGTTCCATAGATTTCTTACTGAGAGGTCGGCGGAAAACAAAATCCTCTGATTCCCGTTTCTGGGCCAAACTGATCAGAGAATACAATCCATCTGAAGCCTCGTTGTCCTGCGGAAAACATGACGCAAACAAATTCAGACTGTCCAAAGTAAGGTTTGATCTACCCGGTTTTATCAATATACCCTCTTTGATTTACTTTACCATTTAAAAAAGTTTGTTCGTACCTCGATGTAGCGAGTGAGTCCGGTCCCTGACAGCAGGGAAATGAGACAGAGGAAGAGCTGAGCGCGCAGAGCCGCGGACATCCTGAGGAGCGTTTCTCCACAAGTGTTCTCCGGAGCGCAGAGGGGGAGTAACTGCGCATCCTGTGAGGTGGCAGCTTTTATAGCGGCAAAAATCAGAAAGGCAGAGCAACATCGGAGTCACTGAGAACGCAGAGTTATTATTTTTAATCAGAAACCAGAAATAGCGGCTATTTAAAGCCATATTTGAGCATTTATGCATGCTCGGCGGTGTGGAAACTAATGACGGCGGATGATTTGATTAAAAGAAACGCGGCCTCATTAAAAGTCACGATAAACAAGCCGAAGTGCATCAGTGCATTAATTTTATAGGTCGCTATTAGAATTTCTAAGCTAGAGGGGCTTTTTATTTCTTTTTCTATAAAATAAAAAAGGATGTAAAAAAAAAAAAAGTGACATTCCCATGGTTTTCAGAAACTTTGGCTTGACCTGAAAGTAATGTTTTTAAAGTAATAGTTGTTAGTATTTGTGTAATTACTCATTTATAATATAAGAAGGGTGAACTCAAAATTAACTACGGGAACAAGTTTTTTCCTTTACAAGTTTATCTTAAGTTGTTGCTTACTGTGGAAGTAGCTATTGCTACAGACATTTCAACTAAAATGGGGCAAGTTTACACTTTTCAGAAAGTGTAATTTGTTTAAAGTACAAATTGGAGCCTTCTAGTGGTTTGGCTTTTGAGCAAAGTTCTCTCTGAAAATTCAACAAAAATATTATAGCTGTCACTGTTATATCAGTATAGAAGATCACGAATTTTGTGAGAATGTTGACTTTAATCTTTCTCAAACTTATATCCAAGAACTGGTGACCTTTTAAAATTTTCTCACCACAGGCGAAAATATTAAAACCAAAATACTCACATGTGTCTATAACTGTCTAGATGTGTAAATCCATGGAGATGATGACATAAATCTGTTAGCACCACATTATGTTGATTAGATGGAAAAAGACATTGGAATCTTTTAACTGCGTTAACCACAATAAGTTCACTAATACTCTAATATGTAGACAATGGTAGAAACACCATTTGTTTACGTAAATGGTGCAGTTGTAGTTGCACCATTTGCTGCAACTACAACTGCAGGACATTTGAAGTTTCTCTCTACCAGCTTTGAACATCCAAACACAAAACTGTTCATTCATTTTTCTTTGTAAAATTCCAAAAAGCTTAGGGAGGTTGGATGGAGAGTCTATGTGAAAATCAATCTTCAAGTCCTCTCACAGGTTCTAAATTGGATTTATTTCTGCATATTGACAAGACCAGTCTAATAAAAACATTTTGATCCAAAACCACCCAGAACACCCAGAGAGGTAAACTGGGTGGTTTTTCAGCTGCAGCCTCAAGTGTTTTGCAGGCTCTAACTGCGTTGCCCTTCCACACTTTCTTGTCCCGGATGAAGACAACAGAAAAAAATCCCCATAGCATATTGCTGCCACTTTTATGTGTTTACTGAGGTCACACTGTGTTTCACATATCATGTACAAAGGCCAATATTTCAAATTGTGTCAAATCTGACCTTCTTTGCCACTTTTCTACATGTTTGCTGTTTTCCATTTTAGCAAACTGACAGGTGTCTTATAGTTTCCCTTCAACAATGGCTGTCTTTTTTTGCCACTCTTTCATAAAGGTCAGATTTGAGGAGAACATGACTCATAGTTGTTCTGTGGACAGAGTCTCTCATCTGACCTGTGGTTCTCTGCAATTCCCAGAGTTACAACATTAATCAGAGAAGACCTGCTTCTCTGACAATAACAGTTCCTTCATTTAAAGCAGAAATTTTTTTCAACCTAACCTTTCCCTCATCTGCCTGCTGTGATGCTGTTTGCTCACTAATATTTGCTAACTAGTCTCCAAAACCATCGTAGAAGAGTTACATTTATATTGAGATTAAATGACACCTATGAAGACTAAGTATGAGACAGTTTGGTTGCAGTGGATTCTTTTGCAGGTGACTGGGTGGGTATCAAATCACAGGCATGTACAGTACAGTCACATTCTTCTCAATAAAAAAGTTTAAGATCCTGCATAATTTTCCTTCTTCTGGACTGTGGATCTGTGGGAAGGCTTGTCACATTACAATTGTTTGGTTCCAGCTTCTACCTGCAGCATGTTGATTATGTTTCCACAAGTTGTCTTCTAATCTGCCTATCAGTGTAAGAATGTGTTTGTGAATGTTGTGCTAGAGTAAGTACCTTTTAGTTGTTAGTATGACTACATAAATGATGTATAAATTCAATCAATTCACCAGTTTCACTATAAAATAGGGTGGATTTGTGTAGGTTTTTCAACTAAAATCCCAATAACACACACAGAACATGGCAAAATGTGAAAAAGCTGAAAAGATATCAATAATTTTGCAAGGCCAGTTGGTTTTTGTTAATGAGTTACTGTAGTGTGATACAATCTGATTTCCTCTATAGTTTTGTTGTATGTCATCTGAAACATCCAAAACCACAATTACTAGTTACTCAACTAAAGCTCTTCCACATGCTTTCTCTACAACTGACTCAGATCTTATTTTTCCAAACTGTGGAGTAAGTCAGGAATGGCATTATAAACCAGAAGGACCAGAATGTACGCTTGAAGAAAATTAGGCAGTCCACATAAAGACTAGGTTTGTGAAGTAATTTAGTTTGTAACCACATTCTCAAATGATATGTAGGAGACTAATTTTGGGTGTCTGTGCTGCATTTATGAAAGGTCAAACTCTGACATAGCTTAGAGCAGAAGATGATCGTTCTGTCAGTGTCCGTGTGCATGCATCCCATAAAAACAGCGCCCACATTCTCACACTCGTCTCACTGAGTGTGCAGTTATACGTTGCCAATGATGGCTGACATTTTCTCTCACTGATGAAGGTCTTTGAAGCCACACGCAGGATTGCAAACCAGGGGGAAAAAGTAATGAATGAATGTAATGAGTGTTTACTGGAACAGAGACTCAGCCTGTTGTCTCACAATGCTGATGACCTATTCAAGGTGTATTACTGTCATCTTAAAATACCAGTGGCCGTTGATTATAATTAGTTGTCGGACGGAGTCTTTGGTGTCTGAATTTATTAGCCGTGTAAGTTAGTTTTTTTTAATGTGACAGTTGAGAGAATAACAGGAATATGGTAGTACGATGCCACATGATGTGTATGGCAGTCTGTATTTCGCTGGACTTTACGAGCTTAGTGTTTAAGCACTTGTAATTTAAGCTAATTTTGTCAGTAGGTAAACACAATTGTTTCACCCAAACGTATCCAGACATATTTTATCTGGCATGCAACAAGCAGAAACAGCTCTGAATGATCAACAAACATGGATTATCAGTCTGTATGTTTGCAGAAATTATTATTTTCCGAAAGTAGATTTTAATTCAGTTCAGTGTAATTTATTTGTATAGCAACAATTCACAACAAAATATCTCAAGGGATTTGAGACCTCTTAATAGACTTCTTAATAAGAAGGCAATGCCACAGCAAAAGCCACAAACCTGAAATATGTTTGACAAAATAACTTTTACATCCTAAATACAAGCCTTTGATGAAACAAAGTGAGAGGGTTGAGATGTGCTTGAAAATCCAACATAGTGATGTAATGTGGAGGCAAGAAGATGGAGAAAAAACTGGTTTAGATGTAATATGTAGGTAGGTTACAATATGTAGGTAGGTTACAAGATGTAACCTAATATTTAGAAACTCCACATCGGACCTTTAAACCCTGCATTACACCAAGTGGTTTAAAAAAAAAACAGCACAGCATGAAACATTTAGTCTGCAAATGAGAAGGTCTTCATGGAGCCATGTTGGTTGGTGTTAATTCTGTTTACAGATTTTTCCACTTAATAAAATGTTTAACATGAGAAAAATATCCATTGATATGCTGATGATGCCTTTATCTATCATTTATGAATCCAATAAAGTTTTTTCATCACCAGGAGATGTAATTCAAATCCAACATTAAACTTACATTTATGGCACATCCTTTTTTTTTTAAATCTGTGCAGCATTGCTTAAAGTGAAAATATTCTGTCTCTGAGTGATGCAGGAAAGCTGCTCAGTGCATTGTGTCTTTTCTATTAGGAAGTCCAAAAAGGGCTTCGATGCCTTAAAATACCTAAAAATGTTGGAGTGAGAGTTTTTGTGAGAATTATAAGAAAAGATCAAAATTCTCCAGGGTTAGCTTTTCTTCACTGGCTCACTGTTTATTTACATTTATCCTTCATTATTGAATTGATCCATCTGTTTCCAACTCTCAGACTGAAGATTCACTGGTGGCTCCTACAGTTTCTTACCTTATACACAGAGTTTCAGAGGTTATCTTGACTGATGTTGCTATGTGAAAGGCTGCTGGATGAAAAAC
>CAEFZX010007594.1:0-32194 GCA_903066825.1 Alfaro cultratus | reverse complement strand
TGCCTCGCGCTACCTGTGATGAGCCCCTGTGTTTCCGCTCAACAGTGCTGCCCTGGTTTTTGGACTGTTTACCGGTTTTTGTTATCATTAAATCATCATTTACTGCTACCTGGGTCTCCTGCCTCTGCCTCACCGCCCCACCACTCCACCTCATGACACCATGTCTTATCTTTTGGGAGATGTTTGTGTCATTTTCAAGGAAAAACAAACTTTTTGGTTAAATGAAACCTAAATCTAGCAGGGGTTCGAATAAATGTCAGTATATCTGAATTTGATCAGCTCTTTTTCCTTCTTTAAAGTTTTCTGCAACAACATCCTAAATGTCCTTAAAGGTTGAGGAGGGTGTATTTTATTCGTTGCTGACTATATTTCCTTTGGCACTAAAGAGTCGAAGCAAGACAGAGTCATCTGGGATAATTCCTGAGAGACAGAAAGGCATGCAGGTCAGGTTCACTAAGACCTTGTCTTTCAAAAGAGAACATTTTGCAGCATCTCCCTTTGCTACAGAAAATGGCAGATCAGCTGTGCTGTCAGACAGCTGGTGGGGTCATCCGTCCGCTCTACAGTACCCTCCTCCCATAGTGCAGAAGAGGATCAAGTATCAAACTGTGCACTTTGTCACAGGCGCTGACCACCCAGACACTGAAACCATGGTCAAACTGTTAAACCGGATGGCACTTTGTCTTGATCCCAAGGAATCAATTAGCAAAAGCAACCTTTCACTTTTTGTTTTTGCTATCTTTTTAAAACTGAAGTCAATTTTGTATGTTTTTTTTTTTTTTGACAGAACATCTTATTTGACCAAGTTTTTCTTTGAAGATAAAGCCAGAACATTAACAAATAACTGGACCTGCAATAAATTAATTACATTTGAGGCAACAGAATAAACTAGGTTAAATAGCCCAAACTTGCTTAAGGAGAGAGGGAGACTTTAAAACAGAAATCAAGAATTACGGTAGATCTATGATGAATGACTAATCTGGCAGAGTAGATTTAAACAACAATGCCAGAGCAGCCATGTGCACAGAAAACCGTTGTACAACACCCGTACTTATCTAAAACACATAAAATGAAATAGAAAAAAATAAAAATAAACACTTAAATACAAAGAAGGCCTGAAAGAGTGCCTGTTTGGTTTACTTTTGAATTCTTCTTTTCCATTTGCACTAAAACTCCCTTTAGAATATGTGCAAAGATGGTGGGATGAATGGATATGTCTATATCCGCAAGACAAATTGCTCCATTGTAAATAAGTGTGTAGATGTTGACAAATGTCGTTGATTTTTTTGTATGAATCCAATGAAAAGAAGCCATCCAAACCAATCAAGCCCTGTGTGAAAATGCATAATAAATCTGGAATTAACTCATTCATAAAATGTTTCGAAGTGAGGAGCTCCATTTCATTAAAATAATTGACATTTATCAGTCTGAAATGGGTTAAAATGCAATTTCTAAGGATTCCAGACTCCAGCGAACCTTAACAAGAACCATTATAAACAAATGGTGAAAACATGGAACCTGCCATAACATCACCATCAGGGACTCATCTAGGAGGTCATTAAAATAACTTATTACAACACCTAGGGACCTTCTCATACCAGATAATGTCAGTGTTCATGATTAACAAATAAGAAAAGCACTGATTGAATTGGCACACATTTTTCAAGTGAACACAACTGCTGTCCACAAAAAACCCATCTCACATTTGGTAAATATCCCCCTATCCAGAAGAATCTTTCGGAAAAAATAAAAAAAATAAAAATAAAAAAATCAGCAGACTGATGAGACAAAAGAGAAGCTTTTTACAAGATGCCTGTGCAATTTTTCTGTATTTGTCGTTCGACATTCCTCATTATGAAGACATGTAGGGAAAATGTAGATAGCTGAATGAAAGCAGAAATAGAGAGACTCAAGGATAAGAAGAGGACCGGCATCTTGTTCCCAATGTCATCTTTGTCATCAACTCATCAAAACTGCTGACACATTGATCACATCCTCCCCTGGTCCAGCTCAGTCTATATATCTATATATTTATAGTCCTGTTTGTCCATTTATCTATCTATCCGCCCATCCATCTATAGCATCTGTCTGTGTTGCCAACTTATCTGCCCATCCACCTATCTGTGCATCCATCTTTCTGGACTGTTTATCTATCTATTATAGTTATAGCTAAGCATGTATCAAACAAAAGGTTGATTTTAACTTATAAACCTGGATCGGGAATAAGACAAAAGGAGGGGAGGAAGAGAAACAGGATGACACGGACATTTAGTGCATAGGAAGTCAATGGAAAGCGCTCACATAGAGGCCACACAAACAGCACACACATGCATTATGGATCTATCCCTGTCCCCCAGAGATGGATTATTGTACCACTTCATTCAGCATGATAAAGAGAGGTTTAGGCCTGCAGACATAGGTAGACAAGACAGAAGATATTCTACTCCTCAAACTGCAAATGAGAGAGATGCTGAACATCAAGTGGTAGTGCAAAGAAAAATGAAACAAAAGACACCAACTTTAAGTGCACTTTAAAGATCTTTAAGAAAAACAAAAGCAATACAAAATGGATAATTTCTGACAATTTTGTGTAAGCTAAAGGTAAAACAAGTAAACCAATAGATTGATGGGGAGAAATACTAAGCACTTGAGTTCATGAGAAATCTATATTATGTAATTTTCTGATTTTTGCCATTGCTGAATTTCAGTGTCTCAGTGCTGTGACAACATTTTGGCTCGTTCCCAAAATCTGTCTTTTGACCTACTGAGTAATGTTTTTCAAATCTGGATTGCACATGAGCTGCAGTACAGGCCACAAAGGTTGATGTGGTTTTTTTATTATTAAAACTTTTTTTATTCCTACCTGTGCAATCTTTAATTTATTCAGACTGCATAGGTGCTCTTTACCATAACTCCACACTATCATTTACATTTTCACTTTGTCAAATTCGCTAGGAATCTGCAACAAACAGTCCATTGTCAGCGAGAGGCAAATTAACTAATTATGCTGCAATTTTCAATAATTACAGCATATTAAATTGCATTTGAGAAATAACCCCAATTTCTTTAAAAAAAAAAAAAAAGGCTGTGAATAGAGGAAGCCAATCTTTGCCAGTACAGCGATGTAGGCGTCTACTTAATGAAGCACATGCATAGCAAAGACACATCTACATTTTCTAACATAAGGGATGGTTCAGATGAGGAGAGAAAATTGCACTATATAAATCAGAAGAGAAAACAGCAATGCTGGGGAAAGTATTTATACAAAATGGCATTTTAAGATATTACTAGAAAATAATCACATATATCACCAAATTATTTCTACATCCAGGCAAAGTTTACAGAGGGAAATACAGTCCAAGACAGCTGAAGAATTATTTCTAGTGCTGAGTATCTTAAATCCTTTTTTTTAAAAGACACAGAACAGTAAAAACAAAGTCATCTTATGCTGCAGGAACATTTTAAACAATCATTATAAAGCAGGGGGATATATGTTTTTGGAATTAATGCTGTAGCAAAGCAGAAACCACACACTTACAGCATCAGGAAACATCTCGCTTGAACTGAAAACCTTTATAATCCGCTTATGACCTGAAACACACACTTTAACAACCAACCCTCTTCTTGTTTTGGGGCTTATGTTGACAACAACACATTTTGCACTAACATTTAAACCGCAGTGATCCACATGACTTGTAGGTGGTTTATCATGTTTAAAACTACCTACCAGTCCTTGGTATTTGTCTGGAAAGATTTTTGGGGGGGCTTGCTAAGGCTGGAAGACACCTCGGGCCTAACCAAATGTAAGCACCAGCAAAAATGACACAAAATGTTAGCTTTCTCAGCTAAGCATCTTAGCGTACAAACAAATTTATGTGAGCTTAGGAACAGATACTCCATGATGAATACAGAGAATAATCTTTAGAGATTTGGAAAGAGTTTACATAATTTCCCATCTAGTTAAAAAACACATATACAGACAGAGAGAGACGCACACCTCTGGATAGATGCAGACATGCATACCAATGTGAGCCTATAACACTTCTCTACCAACAAATGCACACCCTCATACGCAAAAAAGGAAGAAATGCCTATTTAGCAGTCAGCCCAAACTGTGCTGGGAGTCTCTTACTTTCCATATGACCTTTTGTCACTTTGCCAGTGACATTTTAAATATGCTCTCGCTCACCTTTGTCAGCAGCCTTGTCTGCTGGGTGCTAAACAAAGAAGAGCTGCTGAGGGAAATGCAGAGGCAGAGAGCCTGAGAAAGACAGACGGAGGAGAAACTGAAAGAGATAAATAAAACAGAACCAAATGAGAGGTTGGGGTCATGGCTAAGAGCAGGCGCAGATAAAGACAGGTAGAAAGAAGCAGATGAGAGAGAGAGAGAGAGGGAGAGAGAGAGAAAGTGCAAGCTCAAGTAGAGAACAGAGCAGTAGAAGCAAACACAGGTACTCTTAAAAATGCTAAAACACAATGCTAAAAGAAACCTACTAAGCCAAGTGATAAATGTTCATAAAAAGGATGGAAGTAAGAGATAAAATCCTGGGGAAAGCAAAGTGGGAAATGGTAGTCTAAAAAATTTTCAAAAAAAGAGGAAGAAAGGTCCAGGAGAGACAGATAACAGGGAGTAGCCGAGAGCAGAAACTCAGAAAAGGGCAAGGGTGGAAGTAGAAAGGAGTGTAGTGAGTGAGCACAAGAAAAAAAAAAAAAAAAAGATAAGAGGGTGAAAATAAAAGAGCAAGGGATGGGTTGTGACGCTCTGGAAATTACAGCCGTCTATGGTGGAAATGTCACAGATATGTAAGGGCCCATTTCAGAGCTGTGATAATATGTGAGAGCCATTCATCTCCAGCCAGAGGGTCTGGCCGAATCAATAAAGTCTTAGCATTAATAGGGATCCCTCTGCTGCATTAATACGACAAACTAGAGTCAGCAGCATTTGCTGACATAAAAGAAAATTTTGCTGTTCTAACTTGCTTGAGCGACCACCAAGTTGACAGCATGGTATGTGTGCCACTTTTCTTTAACCTATAGATTTACCTGTTTCAGTATTTGATATATGAAAAATCCTCAGAGAGAAACCAAAAAAAGGGTACAGGTTATCGCTAACATTTTTGGCACTCCTTGAGTTTCTGCAAAAAAGATGTTTCAAACAGTAGAGTTTGTCTTGTAAGCTAATAAGATGTGGTAGACTTCTTTGAAACAATTGAGTAGCTATACCAGGGGTGGGCAATCCTGGTCCTCGAGGGCCGGTGTCCTGCAACTCTTAGATGTCTCCCTGGTCCAACACGCTTGAATCCAACAGCTGAATCTCCTCCTAAATGCAGTCAGGTTCTCCAGAGTCCTGCTAATTGACCTCATTATTTGACTCAGGTGTGTTGAAGAAGAGACCCATCTAAAAGTTGCAGGAGACCGGCCCTCGAGGCCTGGAGTTGCCCACCACTGAGCTATACACAGGTGTTTGACAGGAGGCACTGTACTATTTGATCCACGCTAATAGAGAAAACCCTCCAGTCACCCCAGCACTTTCTCTGGTATCTTATGAAAAACACATTAAATGTAGAAATCCTGGAATACATAGGTAGTGGTTAGCAATACATCCCTATTGGATAACACTTAAATTTTTTGGTTCTTAAGAACAAAAAAAAAAAAAAAAAAAGCATGTTAACCAATATTCCCATGGTATTTTAGTTTTCAACTGTAAAACTAAAATGCTGCACTCAATCTGTTCACCAAAGAATGGCAATTATAATGGTCAGGAAAGGTTTAGCTTCTCTTTCAGATTCCTCTGTTTCGTCACCATCTCAGATCAAAGGTCACCTTTTCATTCTATCCTTTTGTAAAATTGTCTCTCCCCTTCAATAAAGGTAATCTTTTGCGGTTTAAGAGACACACTGCCAACATATAAAGATTTTGAGGGGAGCTTTTTTCCTCTAGTTATTTTATTCTTCTTCACCTCAACTTGTTAATATATAGTTCATATTTTAAATTAATTGATGAAACACAGAACAATTTTCAGATAACTCCCTTTTGCTTTGTAATTTGATAAAAAAGTTTGTTCATTATTACTACTATTTTGCATTGTTCTGAACAGTATTTGCAATCCTCCTGTCATACAATTATTTTATCATGACAAAACAATACATTGTTACAATTGCATAGAAGCATTTTTAATATCAAATTTATTTCATAGAGAGTCAAATTAAGACAAGTTCATAAAGTCAGGTAGAAAATAAAATTAACACAACAAATCCTGAGTTCAAATAAGATGTTGCATCTTATAAACTATAGTTTTGTGTCCAAATTGAGTGTGTCCTGCCATGTGCCTTTTCTACGTTTTACTCTAAATAATGTGAATTTCTACCATCTGATTGTACATATTTTGTTTCTGGAAATCCTGTCAAATACAAATCAAAGTTTTATGTAATGTGGAATTCAAATGTAACATAACTTGCTTAAGTTGACCTTCCCTCCGCCCCCTCAATTTTCAAGCTGAGAGGTTCAACCTGCAAAATACAATTGAAACCATTTGGGTTTCAATTATTATTATTTATTTGTTTATTTTATTTTATTGCGATAAGTTAATGTTTTTGGTATCTGGAAAATTAGCAGTTTCAAAAACCTCTGGAATGCAACATGATAAATCAGCAGGCACTGCCCCTCACCTTGCAACCTCAGTGACACCAAGGCCATTATTTAGGAACTAAAATATTGAATATGTTGTCCTTAAGTTAGTTTGTAACTAAATCAGTGCTGTGCTTAGGAACATTGTCCATTAAAGTGAGACTTTAATGGACACAAATTACTATGGAAGCATTGTAAACAACATTTTTGGAAGTCTTGATCGCTTTGTTCTGAAACTGAGGATGGAACTATATATCCTACTGTGATATGAACCAACATGGCGTCTCAGTACTTATCCCCCACATCTAAAGCTTAATTCCCACAGATCTAAGCTAAAATGCTAGCGATTAGACACATCTGAATATATACATGTCTTATCATATGCACAGTCATGAACAGCACAAATACACTTGGGCGCACATATTAGGCTGTGATAATTACGCCACAAAGGAGCTTTAGAACCAGCAGCAAACATAACTCCATGAAGGTATTGTCACTTGCCCTCCTGAAGTCACACAGTTGGAGATTTTCTTCGAGGAATAAAATTAGATGTTTGCACAACCCATGCTTGTGAATATGATGATGTGCAAATAGGCATTCTGACTAACTTGGATGTGCATACTGGTATACTGTAGAAAAATACCTCGGGCAGTCCAGAGAGGGGCCAAGTAATGAGGGAGGGAGAGGGAAATCCAGGTTTGGAGAATGTGATGCAAGAAAAGTTGGGAATGCAAATCTCACATAGGACTGAGGCAGTGTCAAGCACTGTGGAACCCTGTGTGAGTGTTTGTGGGCATCTTTAATAGACACCAGAAACCTATTGGATCACAACTATGTGAACACAAGTGTAAATGCGCGTGTGTGGTCTTGTACTTAATACAGTGCAAGGACCATTTTCCTGACACACTGCTCCTTATAGGATATAAGAAGTGCTGTTTTTGGGTTAGGTGTTAAAGACTATAGAGTGAATTCATTTCAGGTTAAGTTTAGAGTTTGGCAATGCAAAAGTCGGTGCAAAGTCCTTGTGAAGGTAGAAAGACACACTGTGTGCGTGTGTGCGTGTGTGTGCGTGTGTTTGTGTGTATGTCTGTATGCATTTTGGGTCCAGTCATGTCTTTTGTAAGAAAAACTGGTTGATCTGTGAAAATGGTTTGAACAAAGAAACTTTGATCATGTAAGAACTCAGTCCAGCAGTTCCATATAATGAAAAAAAAATATTCATGGTCATCCACACACACATAAGCAATAGAATAAAAAAGACAAATAACACTGGGGGCCTCTTGTAATGGCAGCTAAATCTAATCCTGCGACAGCACGCAACTAGAATGGAGAAAATCTCTCAATGGAAATGAAGGGTTTGACTACCACAATCAAATGTGAGGTGACTGGCAGTGAGATGAGAAACTTTGTACAAGGCCAGTAACGTTTGTCTTTAAAATTCACAATGTGTCTGCAGACTGTTGTCTGCATCTCTGCGAACAACAGTTTTTACCTTAGAAGGGGATGACATGTTTGTACCCATCTGGTTGACTAAGATAGTAAAGGGAATGGAGGAAAAAGGTAATGGGACATACAACATTGTGAAATAATATACTACTCCAAAACTAAGGCGCACAAAGACACATGTAGATATTTTAACTTTATTAATTACAGAATTAGTAACATGTTTTATAATCATATGAGTATCTTGTCAGATATGGTCATATTTCCATTCACCATCATATGTTGTTAATTTGTATGAATCTCCAAACAGAAGCTGTGTTTATAAGTATTTATACCTGGATTGCATTTACAGTCATATACAACAAACTCCTCATACTCTAGTCAATATAAATTTTGTTCTTAAAACGTAATTTGTTTAAAAGATTCAGACTAATACAATGGCTTGTTCTCTTCTCAATGGCTAGTACTGACCCCTTTTGACCATCAGTGTTTATGATCACCTTCAGAAATGTGAATGCAATGGTACACTTGATAAACTGGTGAGTGTATAATCTGATCTTTCACCCACTGAAAAAGTTTCATGTTTTATTAGAAGGAAACTATGAAAGCAGATTCCACCAAAACTTGGAGTGCAATGTTGAGCAAGGGATTATATTTTCCTCAGAACTTTGGGTGGATGAATAAGTCATCCACTCAATGAAAATGATCTGGTAGTAATCAAAATCTTTATATGTTGTTCATTAGGGTTTACCACAGAGCAAAGAATGTCCAAACCCAGATGTGTGCTAAATATTTTTGAGTAATGTTTTACTACTGAGGATTTCTCAGGATTTCAGTGAACGTCAACATGACACAGTGATTTATCCAGCAAGTTAAGTTAAGTTTCCTCACTACTAAATATTCCGCAGTCAAATGTGAAGTAAAATCAAAGCTTGAGGTCAGCAGGTGCTGAGGCGCATTGTACACAGAGGTCACCAACGTTCTTTAGCATCAGGGAGTAAAGATCTGCAAACACCTTGTGAACTTAATATTTTCTAAAGAACAGTGCATTGCAAGCTTCATGCAACAAGTTTCCATGGCCAAGCAGGTGCCTGCAAGCAGCATGGTGTACAGCACACCACCAATGGACTACACATTTCTATGGAGTATTGCACCTCTCTTCCTGGTGAATCTAATAGATAAATCTAGTTCTGGCAGATGTCTGGAGAACAGTGTTTGCCTGACTCCACTGCATCAACTATAAAGTTTACTGCAAAGGGGATTACGGTGTGTGGGCTGTTTTCCAGAAGTTATTTCCATAGCAAGGGATCCTTAATATTTCAGCAAACCAAGAATTTTGAAACATTTTATGCTTCTAACTGTGTAGGAAAGGTTTGGGGATGGTTTTGCACAAGAGCACAACACAAGACCTATAAAGAAATGAATGAGTGAGTCTGGAGTGGAAGAACTTGACTGGGCTATACAGAGTCCAGACCTCAACATAACAGAATGCCTTGAAATCCACAATAAACCCTACGGATCAAGAATCCGCTATCACTCAAGTGAATGTGTCGGAAGACAGATGAGCAAATACCTCTGGCAACATAGTGAACGAACAGTGTTTAATTTTCATTTTAGTCAATCTTGAGATTAAGCCTTGTGAAGTGGCAAAACAGGGGTGCTTCCATTGTCCAGAATAAATCTGCCACTGTCGGCAGAATCAGTTTATCCTGAGTAGGCTTTGAAAAGGGCGCTTAAAGCAATTTGAATAATTTGTCTAAAGCAACGTCGGCACAAGGCTGACAGACTGATTTACTGAAGCTCAGTGATTCATACACAAGACTAGTGTTAAGATTTTTCATACCCGACATCAAAGGACTTTGATACTTGCTTTCAATTATAATTCTGTAACCCTGCCCTGTTTTCTTTGGAAATTAGAAAAGCATGAGATATGTGTTTTAATATGCATGTCACATTTGTTGTTATGTAAGTGTCAATATACATAAGACATAATTAAACTGTATGTGTTTTGTAATTGGAAGAGATATTGGAATGAGGATTGCAAAACATGAGAGCAATAAAACCTTCAAATCAACATAGACTAACATAATAAGACATTTACATGTTTGCCAATACGGTTCATAGAATTTTTTTGCCTACCTACTCATTTTTTAAAATCCCTGCTGCTGCTAGTCTGAAGGAGTTAAGTAGGAGAGTCACAGCGGAGGGGTGAGCTGTGAGGTGGAAGCTCAACTTGAAGACAGCAGCAGTGAGGAGGAGCTGTGTGATACCCCCGAAAGGCTGCCACAGGAGATTAATGGATTTCTCAAACCAGCATGAAATAATCAAAGCAACACCCCAGGCATATGTTTTAGATGATGCAAAGCTCAAAAAAGTAAACTTTACATGATACTCTCCCACCCATTTTAAAGGTGTACTATGTAAATTTGACAAAAGTATATATATACTTTTTACATATTTGTGGAGACTGTCACTATGCTGTGACAATATGGGACAGATAATCTGGGAAAAATAAAAAAAGTCTAGCTCCTTTGCCTTCTACTATATAAGTATCATCTAATTAGAGCCCAGAGGCGTGTCTTTGCACCGTCGATATCTCAATCTCGTGTGGCGCTGCTCATCCCTCTATTCCTCCCACATGTTGTTCACTGTTACAGTTTCAGCTTTTTCCCATCAGCAGATGCTTCTCTGAATGCCAGTTAGCCTAAAACTAAAAAGATTGCAAGTATAGGTAGATGATGAACCCACGTCTTCTGGTGCCTCCCAAAGTCTTTTTTTTTTTACATGAAAAAGTATATTCAGACAGCAAATTGAGAAACAAACTCAACAACAATCAAATCAAATATACACTACATATTATTGATATTATGTGTCAATGTAAGAATGTCTGATACTTCATTATCTGATACTGCCTGAGAGCAAAATTGCCCCTTGGACGCCTTAAAGATTTACTCTGAAGAATAATCAAACAGAAAGAACCAAAAGAAAGGGAAACTAGCTGCATGCAGTAAGAAAAAGAAAGTTGAGAACACGTTCCATTGCTTCCAATGTAAGTTGTTAAGAGTGTCCAAAAGCTTACAAAATGTGCCAGCACAAACTCTAGAAGAGATACAGAGCACAACAAATCAGCATGGAGCTCCAACAACAGTGTGTGTGCAACAGAGTAAAGGCTTATTGATCTCAAATCAAATGTTTAATAGGGTTATTGATTAAAAATTCAGAATTGCTCTGTCTAAGTCATGCTTGTCTGCTGGTGTTAATTCAGGCCAAGAAAGTGGTCTACCATTTATATTGTTTAGCAAAGACCATTTCCTTAAGCTTATTTATAGACTTCACATGTCTTCATTTATGCACCATATCAGCAGAGTATCTCTAAGTTATATTATAGGGACTTCGTGTAATGCAGCATTTTTTCAAAAGTAGGCCATTACTGTGAAGTGGACTCAGCAAACAAAGAAGAAATTAATCTGGTCATTTGAGTTTCAAAATATACCGTAAATGTTAAATTGTGGACCCACATACGAAATGCTTTGCCCAAGGAAAGTGGCCAGAGTTAAAGTTAAGAGGTAAAGAACTAAATACACATCAATCCTGAAAAAGAACTAAAAAAAACTACATAGCACTATAAAGTGGGATGAAAGTTTATCTTGCATCAGGACAATGACCCAGTATAGGACCAAAGCATATTGATAAGTTAATGGCCCAGCATATCGGCCCGAAGCCAAACAGCTGACATGCTGTCATGTGGTTACGGGATATTTATTTTTGCAGTAGTGCAAAAATAAATATCTCTGCATAAACAAACATACCTGTGAAATTCTGACCGATCACACAATAGCTTTGCTTACTGAGTGGGGTGAAAAGTTCACCAGGAGTGTTGTGACAAGAAGTGGTGGATGAAATTAAACTGAAAACAAAATGTGATTTTTCTCAAGCAATTGCGACAATGAGAACAGATTTCGACAGTTTGTGCCGACCATGCAGAGCCCTTTATTCTGACTGAGTGAAAGTCCAGATCTAAATAGGCACACCTCTATTTCTGAGATCCAAAAATCCACTTAAAAAACCATCTGAAAGCTATAGCGAACACCATGTGATGCCCGTCTGATTTACCGAAAGACAGCAATCGTCACATAAAAACCTTGTCAGGAATATAATGTCTCTGTCTCCATATTATAAAAGTATTACTCAGCACCTCTATATAGTCTAATAAACCACAGAGTATTTGCAAGACCTCTTGCCTGCATAACATGAATGAATGGGCCATGTGTCCTGATGCAAGACTTTCCACTCTCACTGGTGTCCAAGTGGGTAATTGAGTGCTAATTGAGCGTATCACCAGAGAACAACAACCTAAGCAAATGGAAACACACAACAAAACACTGCAAGCCTGTTTAATATTCATCCTATTTGGTTTATTGTCGAATGAAGTTCAATGTCCATCATGAGTGTTTCAGTGTTTCTCCTATCAAAGTGGATATGACTAGATCAGTTTGCTGCTATCATTCACTCTTCATTCTCACACTCTCTGCTTTGTTCATCAAATTCAGCGATCTTCATTCTTTCTATGCGTACCATTATTCTTTTACAGTCCATCTGGTTTTTCTTAAGTTTCTTCTGTTTCTGTTGCTTTGTTTCTCTCTTTGTCTCTTCCCATCTGTATAGGAATGTTACCAATTGTACATCAGACAAGAGAGAGCAAAAAAGCAAGACAGAATAATAATTCAAGGAACAAGGGTGAGTACGACACACTGTATTTCCATCCCTCTTCTTTCTTGTAACTTTCATGGTACGACTGGATTACTCAAAATGTATGCACATCCACAGAGATCCTCAGAGACAAAAGGAAGAGAAAAAGTAAAACAGAGAAAGAAGAGTAATGAAAAGAGGGATACAAATGAGGTCAGAAAAAGGCCTGCAGATAAGACAGGGTTCAGTTCACTTACAGTTAATTTAATATTTTTGTGATTGGACGTTTCTCTTTTGTACTACCTAACAAACAACTCCTTTTTGTTTTATTCCCCCACCTAAATCCATCCTGCTTGCACATTTGCCACTTGTCAATATACCAATTGCTGGGGTAAAACTGCAGAGGGATTTCTTTCACTCTTTTCAGAAGCACCCCTAGAGTGAATTGTCATGCAAGAATTATAACTCGCGTGTTGGAAGGCAGAACACCAAAGAGATCCCGACCAAAGCCTGCCCGACTGAGGTAAAACCCTAGTAAAATATCAGGAGACTACCATTTTTCTTCTAGAAGGAAATCAAACTGCCACTGTCGTAAAGGCGCTGCATGTCATATCTTAGAGGTGCAGAAAGTTATTTTATTACTCTATATTGATGACAAATCTGCTCTTTGATCTGCTACAGCTGAAAAAAAGAGAACACAGATCAGCAGAAATTCTCAAAGCAGAAAGGGATGTCAATTTTCTTTACTGCATAACAGTGAGTTTGACAAAATAGTTAATTAGATTTCCTTCAGGAAAATATTACAGTATTGCTGTCAGGATTTTGACGTGTCACATTAAAGATTTCTTTAAACAAACAGACAAAACAACAACAACGAAAAAAAAAAAAAAACATTTAATCACTATCTTTAATTGTTTGGAAATTTCTGGAAAATGTTCCAAAAGTACAAGTTAACTAGTAACTTTAGTTCATGTAGTCAAACTGTTACTGAATAGAAACTTACAACTACAGATGATTGACCTCCAATGGAAAACCCCCCCCCAAAAAACCTAAGTTTTACTTCAGGTTCACATGCTAGAAAAAGCTTCTGTGAAAGACTTGGCTAATGTGAATATAAGATAAACCGCCAGACGTAAAAACTTTATTCAGAAAACCATTTCTTACAAAAAAAAGACATGTTCATAGTGAAATCTGAATAGCTAATCCGATATTTAGCTAAAATATTATCAATGTTGTGAGAGAAAATAACATATGTTTATGTTGCTTTTGAGTGAATAATAGAATCTGATCAATTCCAGCAAATGCAAAGTATTTTGAAGATGTTAAGTCTGGGATCAAAATATTTACTTTCTTTGTCAAATTTTTAGCTTTCTAATTAAATATTTAGTTTGGAACTGTGATGCTATGGATAAAGGATAACTTGGTTATCTTTGTTCCTATTATGACACAGCTAAATAACCAAAATCATTGCTATTCATTTTTGACTTATTTTACAAGCAGCATCCCATAACAAGATGTCTAAAAACAGGCTTGTGCACAAGGATTCCTTTAGATGTAGAGTTGCTTGTTTTATGTGTAAGCTAGAAATTCAGGAATTTGTAGCACAAAATGATCCAGTCACTGAAGAGAGTCAAGTGATTCAAACAGGAGCTGGTCCACATCACAGTAAACCAATCCGTTGCTTAAAGCTGCAGGCCAGCAGGTGATCTGAAACTGCACTTGCCTTCTCAATGGGCTTCCACACTGAATGCAGAACCAGCTCTGCTGCACTCATTTTTATTGCATACTATGTGCAACAACAGTTTAGCACTTCATTTAGCAAAGCGCACGTAAAGCCAAGCTCCTACCTTGGTATGAAAGTGTGCGAAACTCCACAAAGCTTGCCCAAGGCTCAAGTCAAAATTGACATTCATTGAACTTTGACCATGATGCTCTGCAGCTGATACTTGAACAGCAATCAAAGACAGGATAGCCATCCATCTGCTCGAGACTGAGCTGAAAGCCGCTGGTCAGTGTGAAAGAAGAACCCCTTTACAAAATGACACTGCTCTCTGAATTATAGGGTCACATCATCATTTTCTCTCAGTGTTCTTTTTTCCCCCACTTCCTTCTTCTCATACTATACTAGGTTTAGTTCTATTGTCGGCTTTAGGAAAATGGCAGCTTTGCACATAAAGTGTAGCTGTTAACAACGTACTATTCCGCCTCTTTGCACTGTAATCCACCACTAATGAACAGAGTGGAGCACCATCTGTGTTGTTTTCATTTTAGCTCCACAGCATTCACTGTGAACTGCTGTTACAAGCTAAGCAAATGGTGTAGATGCTCCTTTACATGGAATTTCAATAAAAACTAAATCTGTAGATGGAGTTGTATTTATCAAGAATTTGTCTGCTTTTAGCCAAATCAAAAAAAAAACAAAAAAAACTGAGTAGATGTAATTGAGACGTTTTCCTTTATCATTAAAGTTCCCATTTCACAAAAGATTTAAGAAGTAAGTGATAAATATACTACTTGTACTTGTACAGGTTTAAACCTTTACATGTTAATAGCCAAACATGTATTTAACGCTATTAATTTAATAAGTTTGGCTGCTTGTCTCTATGAGGCAAAAACATCTCATTAGATATTTCACATTTTCTGTGATTGCTTGCAAACAACACCGATTAACCTGATTAATGACAACAGAGTCTGAATGTTGTACATGAAACATGTCAGAGAAATACATTTATTTGATGAAAAATCCTCACTGACTGTGTTGCTTGAACATATATATTCTATGGTATCTTCGATTAAAGTAAACTATGAAAAAAGAGCTGTTAATTGCACAACAAATCAGTTATAGTGGTGCTTTTGTAGCTTGCGGTTATTGTGCTCAACTCAAAGAAGCCCCAAAATCACTCTTTTCTTTGTGCCTCAGAAAATCTTTGAATGACACAAGGCAAAAGCATTCAGAAAGTGAGAAAAGATCTGAAGACTTTCTGGGCAAAGAAAGCACATTTAATTCATGAGGACAGTTTTTCAAAGTTGGGTGAAACCAACAGTATGGAAGAAGGAAAAAAATCTGTTTTTCTCTTCTTTTTCCATCACTATTTTGTGGGGTTTTTTTTTCTTTCCTTTCCACATTTCCGATGTGAGACTGTACCACATACACCTGCAGTGTGCAGCTGAACGTGATAGCAAACTTCAAAACTGACTGACAACACGATTGGGAAAGCAGGGTTTTGCAGGCATGTGCATGGACAGAGAGCCTGTTTTAACATGTGCGCTTCTTTGTGTACTCATAGATTTACAGTCAAATCCACTTTGGCTCTGTAATGGCCTAGGCCCTGATTGAAGTTAGTCCTCATTAGTGAGGGAACAATTGTAATGCAGAGGTGGCTTGAATGAAAGTATTACAGCGCAATACTTTCATTCATTCTTTATCAAGTCTGATATGAGAGGGAAAATACCTAATGGTTTGAATTGCTGGAAAATTACAGCGGCATCTCTCACTTCAAAAGACTTTGATATTCCCTTGGCCTTTCAGCTTAGATGTACTGAACTCTCTTTAGATTGAGGTTGTAGATCACAGATACACTTTCCAACCCTGATTTTAGCCCCTTGCCGAGCTTAGACGTTTCTCTCATCTTGACCTCGGCGCTCTTGGGAAAATCTGAACAGATTAAGAAAAACTGGTAGATACACTGGATGTTGAAGTTAACTTAAAATCCTGTAAAGGGCACCGAAGTTTAGTGAGCTTTTATAAATAAATCTATGCCAGACTTTATCAAACACTGTTTTCTTGAACTTGTCTCCTCAGTGCTTCCACCTGAGCTTAGACCTTAGAAACAAACCATCCTGTTTTTAACAGACAACATGAATGTAAAAGTGTACTTTTTTTTTTTTTTTTTACCACTAAAGACATTTTTGAATAACGAACAAGTGTCCTTGAGCAAGATAAAAGTTGTATTTTGTGGTTGGATGCATGATGTCTTGGAAAAGGAGGAAGAAATAAAATATGATCACAGTCAGGACAATCACAAAAATAGCCAATAATCATAAGATGTAGGAAGGTAGTCAATGCTTAATGTGCTGATACAGATGTAATTATAAAGAATATGAGATGCTAATTGCCATAAACTTGCACTAGTCACTTATAGCTTTACTCTAAAATTCTCCTCAGAGAAATAGGGAAGACTTACAATAGTTAAAGAAATATTGTTTACCTAATTCCCTGATAAATCCTCTATGCAATCACTGTAAAAATTATGCATGCTCTTCCTTCAAACACATAAGTATTTCTAATCTCAGGCTATGCTCATCAAAGCTTTGCTACAGCTGTGAATGTGGTGTTGCAAAGACTTTTGGTTAAAGCAACAAGGCATGACGCAAGCCCACTGCAAATGGGTACTAAGACTCCCTAATGCCTTGTGGTAATGAAGCAGTTGTGCTGTTAGAAACAGCATGCATGCCTCAAAATATGTTAGCGTGGTTCAGAATGTGATCACGGAGCCTCCAAAAGAACACAGCAAGCCTAAATGAAAAACAAGCATATCTGCAGTAAAACTGGAGGTTAAAAGTACAAAACAGAGCGAGGTAGTCCCACTTTCAACGTGACCGGTTGAAACAGCAGTCTGGCTTGAAACTCTGAGGATTCATAACCCTCCTTCCACCTTTATCTTCATCATCTCTCAATCTCTAGGTCTTTTTCTCTGTCTTATATCCATCTGGATCTCTTCATCCCTCCCTATGTCTACATCTTTATTTATTTCCCTTTCATCCTCAGCTTGTATTTCTCCATCTCTGGGTTTCAGCCTCAGACATCTGTTGTATTCCCTATTCCAATTAAGAGCTGTCAGCAATTACCCCTTTCACTTTGTCACTCCTGGTCACAAACAGCTCTGTGCATGCGCCTTGTGTATAGGTTGCCTTTCCTTTATACTCTTCCAACGCTTGGAGCTTGCACATCTCTCTCAGTGCGGGGATAGTTTTTTATGTGGACAAAAACATCTATCAATTTTCAGGGCTTTTTTATTCCATCTCTGAATATTTTATTGTTCATGTAATGGAGAACTCAAAGCAATAGCGTCGCCTGTGAATGTAAATAATGTACATGGCTCATTGTGCAACTAGCTTCTTCCTAATGGTCCTATAGACTGAAGAGTGCTTGCAGACTATATTAATCTCCTGTGTTGTTTTCCTTGTCTTTAAATAATTAAAATGTCTCTGGCTTCTTCAGCATTCTATTGCATCCTCCTATGCGTCTGGTAAGACACTTAATAGCAAAGCTAAACATGTCAATCGTAGCTGTATATCATCAATGCTGCGGTCTAAATTTGAACTGGACGCCAATGCAACTACTTCTGTGCTGACTTTGCACTGTGCTTGAATGTTACACTATCAGCCGGAGCCCCCTTGGGAGGGATGGGGAAATGTGGGGGAGGAGAAGAGAGGAAAATCATACCAGTGAGGATGTAGAGGAGATGTAAGAATGTAATTATGAGAGGAAAGTATTACAAAGGGGGATAAAGCAGCAGCTGAATGAGTCTTTAGTGAACAACCAAGAATCTCTCAGTGGTGATGAACTCAGAAATGTGACATGCAACTGGGAATAAATAGGCCCAAAACATAAAAGTAGCACTGCAGCTGCTCCAAGAAGTCAAACGCATTAGCAGTTTTACTTAGATTTTTTTATTTCCCCAGTGAGAATTGTGTAGCAGTAGCTCCACATTTTTGAGCAACAGTTGCAAGAGTGGTAGCTTTTAATAGACAATGTAAACTCACATTTTTAATGGGTAAAAAATAAACAATTTCTAAAAATGAATTAAGATTACTTGGATGGTTTGTACAGCAAACCCTGAAAAGCAGATGTTCTACAACATATTTCCAAAAGTAGTTTAAATCAATAAATGCATATTAAGTCTAAGATGTCCAAAAGAAATATGTCATGGCTTCAGAAAGTTTTCAATGCTTTTTTTCCCTGTAGTATAATGTATAAATAAAATGTTGTCACGCATATAATTACTAGTGTCAGACAGTATCTGTACACTATATTTTGTGCAACTTAGAAAGAGAAAAAGGATTAGGAGACATATTGAAATGAAGGCAAAAAGCCTGTGGCAAAAAAGAAAAAAAACACTCCAACTGTGCCTATCAGAATCTTATCAGCGTAAATCAAAAATAATGAATGAATATCTCTTTGAAGCTAGTATCAATTTCTTATAAGCAATTGACAATTGTGACCGTGGTGTGAATCATATATCAGAGCACAGCTTGAGAAAAAGTTAAAAGAAGTTGGTGTGACGTTCATAGCAGAACAGTATGTTGACTCTGTGCTTTCCTATTTTCAAAGTCTTACATCTCTTGATTAAGTAACTAAAACTTATCAATACACACCATCTATATGTCCAACTTGGGTTTTTTTAAAGTATGAAACATGGAGTTCTCTGTCCTCCCATTTGACCTCTTTTTTAACACAGAAACGGATCACCAGAGAAATGAAAAAAAAACAAACTCCTTCATTCATCTCTCAAAGAGAATTTCAACCTGTCCATTTGTAAAAACATACATTTGCATGCTTATTTGCAATCAAATCATGTTCACATGATTCTGAATCCAAAAATCAAATGGTCATGTTCAGAGTATATGTACAGTGAGTATTGCTGCATGCATGTCGCAGTGTCTGTTGCTTCATCAGGAGAGCTGGTAAGCAAAGAGTCCCTTAGAGAGCTGAAGGGTGTATCCATGCAGCAAATTAAAACTGGTCTCTTTCACTTCAAACTGTCCATCATGGTGGATAGGTTAAAGAAAAACTTCAGCCATTTAAAAGGACAGGAGGAAAATGGACAAATACATACATTTATTACAATGTCATGCACTTAGATTTTAGGTCCACATTCCCAAATACATGAAAACAATATGATGATGTTTAGCTTTTGATGATGTTTTTATGTACTTCTCGTTCTTCAGGCCTTTCTTATTTAAACAACTTCTTGATTGAGAAAAGGTGTGGTACTAAATCAGTCCTGGTGTGTCTAGATACAGTGAACTTATATGTGACCAACACCCACTTTATGTTCTAACAAGGAGGGAATAATTACTTTTCACACAGGGCCATATGGCTTTCATGGATTTTTTATACAGCATTTAAAAGTTGTATTTTGTGTCTATTTGTGTTGTCTTTGAAAAATAATAATTAATTTGATGTTCTAACACCCTGAAGTATGACAGACATGGCAATTAAAAAAAAGGAAATCAGGAAGGGGGCAGTTTCTCATACCGCTGTAAGGGTGGCTGTCCCTGCTTTCCCCACTGCAGGTGGTCTTCTAATTTGGTTTGGCTTAGTTTTAGTTTGCTTTCGTCTCAGCTTGTTTTTCTTGGTATTGCATCATGTTCTCTCTTCCATAAGCAATTTTTTTATATAATATCAATTTTCTGACTCGTATGTAGTACTTTAACTGTTGTTTCATGATTTTGGTTGCCAAATTTCAGTTGATTTAAATAGTAAAAAAATATAAATGGCTTTTGAAATTGATGTGACTCTCATGACGATTACCAATAGAGTTTATAAACATGTTATTGTTTTTGTATAATAACAACTATTTCATTCAGTATCATTAAAAAAATACATAAAATGGGAGATGACCTCCATATCTTATTTACCTTCATTGTAAATATGAGTATAGTGAATAGTTTAAAAAATAATGCTTTAAACAAATAAATAAATAAAATAAACTAAGCTGTGAAGGATGTTTTATCAATTTTAGAATAGAGCGAAGTTGATAAGCCCAACAAAACTATATAAAAAGTACTGAGGCTGTAGAAACTTTGTGGTTTAGATATTTGTTTTCAAACTGTTTTTGTTGCTCTAGCTAAACTTGTTTGATCCAAAATGTAACTATAATTGGTGTCCTAATCTTTTACAATGGGTGCCAAAATTACAACGTTAAAACTACTTAATTTTAATCTACATTAAAGCTTTAGTTTCTTAAAATGCAAAATCCATTTTGTTATTTTTTTTTGCTACCAAGAAATTATCTAACTATACAGTATTTAAATGAAATAAAATGAAATGAAGTAAAGAAAAGTGTCTTTGCTTTATTCCAAAAAATATACAATCAAAATTTTTGGAGAGTTGACCGTTTTTCTTTTTTGTAGTCAAAGCAAATTCAACGCTCAGCAAAAAGAAGGTGGCCTACTCTTTCATCATTAGAAAACACTGCTTTAGCCAAGTTTATTGTACGGTTGTGCCCAAGACTGCTTTTAATTTACTAAGAAATCACGAAGCCAAAAACATGGTTATTAAAAGATAAACACTTTGTGTTGTACTTTGCATTTTAAAAAGCTTTTAATTTTGATGTCAGCAACCCGTCCCCCTAGCCATTTTAAAAAGCATCTATTTGCATCCATTGTCTGTGCTGGCAGGACAAAATTGTACTTTTCCTGACAGCAGTTGTGGGCAGCACAAAATCATTCCACGGGCTGATTTAGCCCAGGGGCTGTACTTTGGACAGCAGTGTTATACATGCATCACTGTAGTGAAATCATGTAACATGGGTTTAACATATAACATTTAGCAGTTTCCACCAAAATGTTTAGGTAAACTTGGGATGTCAATTTCCTTAATGTGTTTAACCTGACTCAACCTCTTCTATATTTTTATTTTCTGTGATTTTTTTATGAACTTCTGTGTAGCTTGCAATGATAACATGATGGAAACATTCTCCAGTGAAACCCGAGTGTTTGTCACCGTCCATTATGCTTCAGCTGAAGGCAAAAACAATTTCACCATGTACATAGTAAATGGGAAACTTAATGATACTTTCCCAAAAGCTATAAAAAAAGCTGAAAATAAAAAATACAATGCAGCTTATGTTGCACTTAATCATTGCCATTCTATTTTCTTTTCATAAATGCAGTAAATTACAGCTTTATATTAATTTAATATCTTAATGACTGTTTAAAGCAATCAAGTTCTTTAAAACTAAATGTATTGTGCTATTGCTTATTTAATCATAGGCAGCTCTTCCTGGCATGGTGCTTTTAAGTCTAGGTGTGCTTTCTTTTCATTCAGAGTAAGACCTCTTTTATAATGAGGAGCACAGCTAAAGGAGATAGCGTGGCAGAGGTGGTGGGGGCTGCAGGTAATGTAGTCACCCATGAGAATAAGGTGTGGTTCCTCATTTACCCATGCTCTAATCTTGGCAGCCTTGAGAAAATCCAATGCTCCTTTTCACAACATATCTCAAAACTTCTTATAATCAATAGTTATCTTATTACTAGCATTTGTTCCACTAGGAATTCCCCCAGGAAAATGTTGCGTGTGACCAGTTTTCCACCTTCAACCAACAGAAAGTCACCGCTTAGCACTTCCTCTCTGATATGCTTTGGTGCAACCTCTCCGCTCCGTCTCAAATTATCTTCCTCCCTCCTGCCTCCCTTCCTTCCTCCTCTCCTATCATCGCTGTACCAGAATACTGACTCAATCATGTAGTAACCACAATAGACCATGAATACCAATTTAAGAGGAGGTAGGGGGATAGAGGGAGGAGAAAAGGTGTGGGGTCACAAATCCTGCTAAGCAACAAAATCAAGAGTGACAGAAGCTTGGCCAGGTTTCCCTTATCGGTGCTGCTGTAATTCACCTTGCGCCACCTCCATCTCATCCGACACTACACTGTACTGCATCCTGCCACTGCAACTCATCTTCAGTTTCCAACTCTTAATTTCTTGATTTTTTTTCCCCTCTCCTTTGTCACTTTTCCTGGTCTTTTCCAAATCTTTCCCAGATCTTTTGTCAGTTATTTGTATGTAGCTGGAGCTTAAAATAATTGTTTGACCAGATGCCATTAGGTGGGAAGAGGACACAATCTGTGCCTGATGATGCTGTAGGATCTCTGCATGCCCAGCCTGTCACGGTCTGTGTGTATTTTTCACCTAATCAATATTCCAAGGTAGGGAATAGTTCACTTTGTGTGTTGGCTGAGATATGTGTGTATATATATATAGGTCTCAAAAGACAATCACATTTCTCTGTCTGCTTATCTTTCTGTCTCTCACAAACACACATTTAGTTTAGTTGTTGCTCCACTTTCTATCCTTCCTCCCCCATAAGCTTTCTGTATCTCTCTATCCCACTTTCTGGGGGAGTGATGAGTTGACCATCTGTTGTTCAGTGAAGGCTTGAAAGGGATTGAGGAGAAGAGAGAAAGCTAGAGTGGGGGACAGTGAGTGGATCTGGGATATTGTAATTGCAGCTAATGCAGAGCTGTGCTGAGGGTAAGAGTGATGAGATGTGCGTTCCGATAGCGTCATGGCGGTTGAAGGTAGATAGGGATTGACAATGACTGAAAGAAACACTGAGAAGGAGAAACAGAGGGAGGGAAAGATGGCATGATATTGTCACTGCAGTAAGGCAGGCACTGGCAGGCCCTTAGTCTTTGATTTATGCCTCCTTTGCAGTGTGTTTGTGCTAGTGTGCATGTATGACGTGTGATTTATCGTTCGTTAACACTGAGGAATTAAAAATTTGTTTCCCACTGAGCACCGCACATCAATTACCACCCCACACATGGCCAGGATCTGGCTCAGTTCACCTTTAATGAGGAAGGGTGGCAAGTGTCGCACACACACAAACACACCCCAGCATGAATGCACATCCACATAGCCATATGTAGGCATGTACACGCACACACACAGCCTCTCGAAGTTCTGTATTCATCACTATAGAAAACATAATTCCAAGAAACTGTAACTGTAGCTTAAGCGCAACTTGCCGAAACTAAGCTTAACATAGCTCAAGCAAGTCTTCAACTTATAATGATACAACATGAATACTAGCTTTTGCCCTTAATATAAAAACCTGTGCTAAGAAAAAGTTTCCACAGATACGTTCAGACATGAATGAATACCATCATTCATGAAGATTATTTTATATTATGTACAATTTGTTCAATATTAAACACCAGGGAAATTACAACATTGTTTTTGTTACATAATCAGCACTCACATCAGTAAGTCAAACAATGTTAAATATTGTACATCTAGCCTCAGATTTTAAATAATGCAGGTTCAGGGCTCAACTCGGAGTCAATGAAGCTAAGATAACACAGAGAGGAAGACGTAATGAGGTGCAATTAGCATTTGCATACCTGTATCACAGTGCCAGTCAAAATGTCAAATACATGAATCTGCATGAAGGTTAACTGTGGGTTTTTATTGGTTTATTTACTTTATTTATGTTTATTTAACATTTGTTTTGTAGACTGGGGTTAATATGCAGCATGAAATCTGAATGGTTTTTAATGTCAAAATTGAGTTGCACATTTTAAATTTGCTACAGGTTTTGCCTAATCCATGCAAAGTCATGTATGGACAAACAAATACAGGGTCAAATAAATGCTTTGCAGCCTTAATACCCATCAATGAACCTGCCGGTGGAGCATGACTTATCTCCACGAATCACAAAATAATTTGGTGTGATTTTCTGATCATTGTCATGTTAGAACATTCAATTGTTTCCAACTTTTCACCATCTACCCATTTTCTTCTGTTTTGTTTTGATTTTTTTTTTTATTTAAAAATTGCTTTAGCTTTATTGAATAGTACACAGATAGGAAACAGAAAGAAGGGGTGGGTACACATCCAGTAAATAGCCTGAGACAGAGAATCTAGGATAACTGCCTCAACGACTACACACACTGCACAAATGAAACCTGGACAAAAACGACAACAATCTCAAGCACACAGCTAAATTGCTTTGGAACAAATAAAGGCCAATATTCAGCATTTTAAACTCATTTCTATTGAAAAGAAAAAAGAAGAAAAAAAAAAAACAACAACAACATGACAGCCACAAACTGAAATGATCCTCATCAATTCTGATAAGAAAATTGATTAAATATCTAGCCGAAATTTTACAAGCCACTTATTGAAGTGCACAAAAACTGTGTTGTTTCTCTGCAACTTGCTAAGGGACATTTAGCCACATATTAGTACAGTTTTCAGTAGATATTCAATTTTGTATATATAATGTAGACCATTTCAATAAAAAAAACCCTCTGGAAATTAAAGTATATAATACTGAATTATACACCCAAATTTTGTTAATAATGTCATACAACAAATATACCATAAAAGGACAAATGAGTGGGATGCATAATTAGAAGGACTAAATATCTTATTGTACCATATGGCATATCATTAAGATGATATTCATGCTAATGAAGACTGCACATGAATCTCTTACTGGAGCTGTAGTCCCCTACCATCAGCATGTAATGGGGTAAGTAATACAGTCAATTTGTTTGAGCTTGAAAATGATTTCACTCTCACTGATTTAGTGAAGAGTTTCACATTCCTTCAATAAAAAGTGAAAGACTGAACCTTGGGTTTTGGAGAAGACATTGCACTTTGTTGAGTTCAGCAAAAATTAGGTGAAACAGGGGAGATTTTATTTTTGCTTAATTTGCACACATGAACATTACAGAAGGACGAATAGGCAAAACCTTAAGTGAACATTTAAAAGCTTTGCCAAAAAACTAACACAAATATAAAGTAATATTTAATTGAAAATTTTACAAGGATGAAGCTTGTAGAGGTTTCACCCATAAATACCATAAAGTTGCTGCTAATAAATATTGAACTTTGAAGTGTGTATAAAATTGGAGTTTAATGACGACAGATTTTCAATATTTCAAAGCACTTTGCAGCTTTTGTAAAACTCTTGATGTACATATATGAGCACAAATAAGTGCTTCATTCCAGTGCACATTCATGCCATCTGTAAAATGATCTGGGATTGGTTTCTATTCTCAGATTTAAGTTCTGCAATTGTGCGTTTCCAAAAGGAGAGATCACTCGAGTATCTAAATGTTCTGAATGCTCAGGTTTTCATATCCCTTCCTTTCCGATTTCTTTTTCCATGATGACAATGCCAGAGTTAACTAGGCTCAAACTGTGAACTGTATCATAAGAGATTATTTCTACAGTCAGAATGGCCATTGCAGAGTCCAGATCTAAACCCCAATTACAGAATTTGAGATGTGGTGGAGCACTTATCAAAGTGTTTATCCGACTGCTTTCATCATCTGTGCTAAACTACATTAAACGCTTCAGTTGGAAATCAAAATTGTGACTAATAAAAAATAAATGTTGCTATGTTGGAAGTCTCAAAGCTAAATGAAATCTATTAAAAAAAACTTTCACATTGTTTTTTTTTCTTGATTTTCCTTTTTTCTTTGGAACAAAAGAGGAGATGTTTATCTTCTCAGAATGATTTTTTTTTACTGAAGCCTTACATTGGCACAGCAAAAGAGGAGATGTTTATCTTCTCAGAATGAATTTTTTTTTACTGAAGCCTTACATTGGCACAGCTGTTCCCACAGCTGTGAAAAGTGAAAAGAAAAGTCATGTTCACTCAGTACCAAGTCAGTACAAAAGAATATTTCTAATAGTGACAAGAAAGTTGTTGTTAGCAGGGACACACAGCAAAACTGTCCCTGCTGACAACAGGCACTTTAAACCTCCTGTTGCTTGATTAATTTTCCAAGCCATAACAGAAATTATTCAGATTTTTTTGACACAATAAGTAGAAGCTGTGTTCTACTCTTTCTTCTGGGATCCAATAAATTGGGTCCCAGAAGTTATTATATATTGCACCAGATATAAAATACAGCTTTTCTTTCAGTTGCAGTTAGAAAAAGATTTCTATTGTTTTCTTGGATGTGCACTGAGTAGAGTCTAAGTGCTTTCCTTTCAGAAAACAGATTTTTGTATGGACCTTTTTCAATGCATTTTATCATGTCTCAGATTTGATTATTTCCTACATTATGATTGGTTGGGAGCAGCAAAAGGAGGGACACGACCTAGATTGAGTTGATGTAAAAAACACAACTGGCAATCACATACTAGATGATTGGGTGAGCCTCAGGGCAATACAAAAATGGATAATAGGCTTAGTGGTTGCCTGAACGGAGGAATTGTATATGTTTGTTAATCTAAGTTGGTGCTAATTCCTGAAAAACTGACTCCAAAATCATCACCATCATCAACAGCGTCCAGGAACAAAAAATCATAAATACTGCAAAAAACAGATCTGTATGCAGTATTTACTATCCAACCGTAGTAGCAACATATATATAATATAATAAAATTGGATAATTATAACTACTTAAAGAAAGCTGTTGTTTTAATCAGACTAAGTTTGAGTTTGTGCCAGAATCTAAACACTGCAGCCATGATACGCCGTTACTACATCTGTCATTTTCCAAAGCTTTTGTTAGAACTAAAGAAAAATGTACATTTGACATGTATTAATGTATTGTACAAAAAATGCCAATGAAATAAAAAGTATCCAGCATTTTCAAAGATAATAAAAAATAATTGAAGTTCGGATGGAAAGGTTTCAAAACAATGTCATTAAAAGAAAGCAAAAAGGAATCAAGATTTAAAAATATCAAGACACATAATATCCTTTTATAAGTATTTTTTGTTTATAATATTCAAATCATACAGTCTTGCAGTCATGTTGAATTGTTTGCCAGTTCTTATAAAAAAGATCGTACTGAGATTGAACAAACTGATGCAGGGTAGGACAGGTGAGACGTGCACAAAAGCACACTGAATATTAAATCTGTAACTTAGTAAAATATTCCAAGCTCACATTTTACACAGTTTACTTTGACATAACTGTTCTTCACTTCTCCTTCACTCTGCACAGGTTCTTGCTGAGATCCAAATCGGTGCACAGCAGGTCATTTTGTAATCAGCACAGCTCTTGTCAAAGACCCACATGTTTGAGGTAGCAATGTTCAATATTTCAGAGCACATTGTCAAACCGTCTTCAGGTTGCAGGTCTCCAAGAATATTTTCATGGTATTTTGACAAGGTTGTTTTTGTTCTGTTATAATTTTAGTTTCTGACCTCATCCTTTTTCAGATTCCTCCATTCTCATTATTTCTCCACGTCCAAGGTTTTCTCAGTCGTTTTCTGGGGTTTTAGCAAAACTTGTTCTGGAATAGCTTTCTGACTCTGATCCTCTGAACTCCGTACACGTTCAATTAATTTAAAGATTATCAAACCCTTGTTTATTAATGTTATATTTTACTTGTAGTTTGTTGAAGCTATTTATCAATATGAACAATTACATTTATTTCTGTCATAGAGGTAACGCTTACTTTTTGTTTTTAAAAAGTTTCCATCTTTCGATTTCATGTTTCCTGGAAACTGGTTATCTAATCAATTACTTGTGAGCGAAACAAGGTTTACATAGATACATTTCCAGAACTATTATTCCCAGAAGAAGGAACCTTCTGTTCAGAGTGATAGAAGAAAACATCTTGTCTACACATTTATTTTAAGACCGTGCTACGGCACTTACCAGGCTGTTTCAAAAAATCTGAAAAATCTCCAGCTGATTCAAAATGCTTCTGCACAAGTTTTTAGAAAAATAAAACCAAATTTCTCAACTTTAAGTATAAACTTTTGGGGCATGGTTGTCCTGAAGCTTACTGTAGTTAACAGAGAGGTTCATTTAGTTGCACTGCTTCAGATAAGCTAATCAGAGAAATGTATCATTATTTATCATCATTTGTAAATATTAGAGGTGTGCCGATTGATAGGCCAATAAACGATGCCTCCTCCCCATGTTCTGCATAATTACTCCGCTCAGTCACAACCAGCCAATCAGAACCAGCATTAATCAGCTAACCAAGCTCTCAGGAAGTTTTGATTCAGTAACTCAGTATTGTTTATTTTGATGCAACCTGCATTTGAATCTGAATTATTATTATTTATTTATTTTTTTTTACATTAATTGATATAGACATTGTTGTGAGATTTATTTAACTCATGTATAATTTAGGGTGCAGAGAACCGTACTGTTAAATATTACTTTACTGATTGTAGGTTTTTCAGTTGAATAGCTGCTGTATTGTGCCTGCAAATATTTTGTAATTTATGACTAAATTAGGTGAATTTATTGCCAGATCATTTTTCCATTTTGCCAGCTCAAGTAGCAGTATTTATATCTAAAGTGAAAAATTAACAGCCAATCCAGGTGATCGGCAGAGATGAGTGATCAGCAGAGATCGGCTTCATGGGTGATAGGTATCGGAATCGGCAGCAAAAAACCTGATCGTAGCATCCCTGGTAAATATGTACTTTTATCACTTGTCTTCTAATAGATGCTGCTTGCATGATATTAAGATTAGTGAAAACGGAATCTTCTGAACTCGATTAGTATTTTGCGCCATTAGTATGCATAATTCAGAATGGCATTGTCAAAGATTTTGAATTAAAACGATTTCAATTTGTCTTTCATAGCTTTGAAGTAGGTTGTATTTGAAGTGAGCTGCTTTTATTTCTGTTTTAGAAATAAACTGTTTTAGGCCTGTTTAAATGTTCCTTAAAATATTTAAGACTAGATCTGGTTTTAATTATACTGTTGAAAGAAAAAGAGCTAAGTTAAACTTTAATGACCTAAAAATAACTTGCAGGTGGTATCACAAGAGAACTGACATGGATATTCTTAAATTCACTATGAGCATGCCTTATTTATAAATTTCACCAGGGGGGTCACTTGATATGCAGAAATTACACTTTATGCAGAGCTTAAAAATTATTAATAAAAAAAATCTGAACTTAAAGGAGTGTATTTTTATTATTCAGTTGAAAATGTTTAATTTGAACTTTCCCAATTAATTACACAATATATTACCCAATAATTGTAGCCTAGAATTTAACAGATTTTGAACCCACACCTTTAAGAATTACATCTAACATGCTAAAGCAAAGATCAAACATTTCAAGATATTTCTGACATGTTAATCACAAGCTGTTTCTGATTGGCTTGAGCCAGGCTCCATGGTTTTGGCATGGCAGCGCACAGAGCTGGGTGAACTAATGGGGCAGCCAGGACAAACCCTTAGGGTTTCACTGTAATGTCTCCATGGACCACAGCTGACAACTTCTGAGTACAGACAGATGACCAGAGCCACATAAACAACCTGAAGTTGTTCCTTTTCTAAATGCTATTCAGATACTCAACGTTTAAGGCTATGACAATGAATGGGCACAAATTACTCTCATTTGTTGTAATCTTTGAGTTCTTGTTGAGTTTGAAACACTACCCACTTAAAAGCCATCTTAATTTTGACACAGACCAACACACTCACACAGGCTATAATTATAGTGTTCCCTAGGCTACTTCCAGTATAGAGAAATTCTCTGCCATGCCAGAGGCTGTCAGAACAAAGTCGATTGAAATTCCAAACACAGGTTGGGAGTTTGACAACTGACACTACGTACACATAAATCTTCTCAGAGACACACAGGAGCAATATACACAGCCGTGACTAAAGTACCCATGTATACTGCAAAGGCGGTACAGCTTAGTGTCCATTCACAAACAACACCCCACACACACAAAGAAAAACACATTTAGATACAATAATTGAACAACACATGTTCATAATAATAATAATAATAATAATAATAATAATATATTTTACCTGATTTAAACTGGTTGTGCATATTTGAGATGACTTGGGCAGAAAACAGCATGAGCATTAAACATTGTTTTTTAATGTGTCTGGTACACGCTTGGTGTTTGCACGCTTTGCTTCAGGCTGCAGGCAGAGTTAGACCTGACTGTTTCCTGTGGGGCCTCCCACTCTGGCTCTCACAGATGTAGATTCATGGCAGAAATGGCCTCACTGACATCCACAATATAAGGTTACATCAACTGTCAGTCAAATTCATGCACAAAGCACAGAGACAGAAATTTAAAGCAAAGGTGCTAAAAAAAAACACCTAATAAATGCTTTAATAATACTGACAAGGAGAAAGTGAAGTGTTTGGGCGTTATCTAGTTTATATAGAAGTTGCATGTTTAGCTCTAAAATGAAGCCCGGACTGAGATGTTAAGCAACATTTGAATTTAGTAAAATGGTGCAGCAAGGCAATGGCCAGGCTTGCATTTTTGGTAAAGAGACTGGATGTCTGTCTTTTTACTATTAAGTTAAATTAAAGACAAAGAGATGGCTGCTAAAAGATTAATACTTTGTGTTGCAACTTCCGTATTGCATTTTAAGAAGACTTTCATTTGCTGTGTGTTTACTTAAAGGGCTTTCACAGAAAATTGCACTCTAACATTTTGTTAAATGTGTATCTGCAACAACAGGCGAACCAAATAAATTGTTTTCTATAACTCTGGTTACAGGTTACACAACATTGTTACAGGGGTCGCAAGTGGCCCCAAGGCAGCACCTTGGGCACCTCTGCTTTATGTGAATAGATCCATGCTTATTTTATTTTTTCATTGATGTCTCCCTTTCCTTCAGAAATGTATTTTTCTTCCATTCCTACTGGAATTGGTAAGAAAATATTAATAATATATATATATATATATCCAGACTGAAAAATATTGGCAGTCACTACTTCTAACTTTTCAAAGTAAAAAATAATCTAGAAAAATCTTTAAATGCTTTTTAGTCTCTACACAGTGGACATTATAAAAAAATGTTGGTAATAAAGTGAGGGGACATTTCTTCTGCACACTGATTAAAGGCACATTCACCTGCCCCTTCCCAATGTAGATATCAATACCAGCAGTGGCTTTGGTGTTTAAAGTGCATCTCAAATCAATTTTGAATGTTTACTGAAATTCCTAGTTTATTATTTGTGCAAGTTCTATTCTAGTCTAAATTGTGACATTTTGTAAAGGTCTTTCATTACAAACTCCTTAGAATTATATTTTTGGATGGAAGGCGGTCTGTCTTGCATCATTTTGTGTGATGATAGTTATGAGACTAAAGGGATGATCTAGTTACAGGACAAATGTGCAAACCTGTTTATCTATCTACCCTTCTGATGAACTGTCATGTCTGATTACGTTGATCCAGACATCGGCAGACTCTCTAGGAATGCGTTGTTTCTTCATTTATTTGTTTCTCCTTTCTTTAGACATAATCAAGCCAATTACGAAAACATTATGAGATTGCTTACAGCTATATTTCCCAATGCTAACAAACATATTGCTAGTGGTTAAAATATTCTTACTTCCTGTAATATATTTTTTTAATTCGCATTTTTAGTTTATACTGCGTCACAATAATTTGGCCTGATGTTTTTTTATACAACCAAGTAAAAGAGTGGAATGAAGAAGAGATCCTTTTGAGTACATACCAAGAGGGGGTATTTTCTGTTGGGATTTTTTGTTGCTTGCCCCCCATTCTCAAGTTGTACACAACCTCAAATACAGTGGTTCCCAAAGACTACCTGGCCCCCCTTATGAAGTACAATAAAATCCCCCCCCCCAAAAAAAATAAATAAATAAATAAATAAATCAACTGGGCACACACATCGTTCAACCAGGCATAAACCTATACACATATTTTGTTTTCAAACTCCACTGAAGTTTATTTCACACTTCAGGTTTCAACAAAACACACTA